>MU403131.1:0-296637 GCA_022695765.1 Annulohypoxylon moriforme | reverse complement strand
TTAAATTAACTTAAATATAATAATATAAAATTATTAATAATAAAATTTTAACTTTTAAAAAAACATGTTTTTATTTAAATTTAATTAATTAAATATTTTTTTTATTTTATATAATATTATAAAATATAATAAAACGTTATTTTAATTATAATAATAAAAAAAAAAAACCATAAACCGTTATTTCCCTTGCGTTTTTTACTTAACGTAGTAAAAGTATTTTTTAAATTATTAATAAAATTAATTATTAAATTATCCGAATTATTTTCACTTTTTTTAATTTAATTACTTTTAATTATTAATAATATATTAAAATTAATTATAATATTCCATTATATTTTAAAAAATTAATTATTAATAATTTATAATTTTTTATATTATATTTTTCCGTTTTTAATTATATAATAACATTATATTTATTTATCATTAGTTTTATATTATTAATTAATGTTTATTTATAAATAAATTAAATGTCCGATTTAATATTTTTCTTAGTTTTAATTTTTAATTTAACGGATAAAATGGATATAAATTATTTAATTTTAATTTTAACTTAAATTATTAATTTTTTTTTCATCGCTTATATTATATAAACTTAAAAACTTATTTTAACCGACATTTTCTTTAGAAAATTAATTTTATTATATAATAAAAATAAAGCGTTTTTAATAAGTTATATACTTTCGTTTAAAATAATAATAAAAATAAAAAAATAATTTATAAATATATTCGTTTTATATTTTACATAAAAAATAAAGTTTTATTATAATTATTTTATAATACGTTTTAAATAATAAATATATTAATTTTCTTTTAATTTTTTACTCCTTTCTTTTATAACTTATTTATAATAACGTAAAATAAAATTATCGAAAAAAATAAAAATATAAAAAATATAAAAACTTTTTTTTAATAAATTTAAAAATAAACTTTCTTTATTTTAATTAAAAAAGAATTAAAGTTTAATAAAAAAACCATGGTATAATATAAATTTTAACGCGTTTAAGTTTAATTAAATATATTAAGTTTATAAAAGAAAATAAACGCGTTTTATAAAAAAATAATTTATTTAATTAATTTATAAAAGAATTAAGTCCGGATTTTATATTATAATATTATATATTTTATAAAAATTAATTTTATTATAAAAAAATAAAATAAAATATAATAAAAGGAATACGTATTATTAAATTATTAATAAAAAAAATATTAAAAATATATATTAATAATTTTTTATATTAAAATTATTTTTAAGTACGGTTTAAAAAACTTAAAATTTAAAACTTTTTAATATATAAAAAACATGGTTAATTTAATATTTATAATTTATATTATAATATAAATATATATTAATTATAAGTTATAAATTATAAATGTATTTAATAATATCGAATTTTATAAATATAAATAATAATTATATTATAATAAAAAATAATAAAATAAAATTATTATATTTAATAAATTAAAATCTTCTTTTTTATCGTTTAATAAAAAATAAGTAAATTAAAAATAAAATGTTTAATTTTAAACTTAAATATAAACGAAATAAAAATAATCCCCGGGTAAACGTTTTAAAAATAAATAAAAAAAATATTTAAAAATAAATAATTAAATTAAATATATTAAAAATTTATTAAAAATAAATATAAAAAAATATTAATAATTAATTAAAATTATCGGAGAAAATAAAATTAATATATATTAAATTATATAATAATATCCTTTAATTTAATTTAAAATTAAATAATAATACTTTTTTTTTTATATATTTTATATAAAACGTTATAATTTTATTTTAATAAATAATAATTATTAATTTTTTTTAAAGTTATTAATATTTTATAATATTAATATGAATTTAAATAACCCGTTATATAAAATAAATATTTAACCTTTTTAATTTAATATTAATTAATAAGTTTAAACGAAATTAATAATTTTTAATGGTTAAATTATTTAAGGAAACTAATTAATAATAACATTAAATATAAAATAATTAATATTATAAGTAATTACGTGTAAAAATGTTTTATTTAAAATTAAAAATTAATAAAATATACCGTTTATTTTATTTTTTAAACTTATTATTATAAAATTTAATATGGTTATTAATATTTAATTATTTTAATTAAAAAGTAAGTTATTTTTAATTATAAAACTTTAATTTTATATTAATAAATATCGTTAACGTGAATTAACGTTTTTAAATTATTCGATTTATTAATAAAAATTAAATAAAAAATATTTTATAAATAAAAAATGTAAAAAAATTATTTTAATTAAAATATAAGTTAATTTAATATTTAAAATAAAATTTTTAACCGTATAAAATTATATTATTTTAAATATTTAATATAATAAATTTACATAAAATAAAATTAATATAATATATATTTATATAAATATAATTAAATAAATTATATTTTTTAAATAAAATTATATTTATATTTATATGATTTATATTTAAGTTAAATAAAAAGGGTAAAATAAAGGGATAAAAAAAAAAAATATTTAAAATTAAAACCATTTAATAAAATTAAAATAATTTTAAGTAATAATAATTATATTTTTTTATTATTTTATAAATATTTTTCTTTAAGTTAATCGATTATAACGTTTTATAAGTTTATTAAAGCTTATTTTTAATTAATTTTAAAACTTTATTTATTTATTATTAAATAAAACGATAATTTATTAACCGTAAAAAATAATAAAACATTATTTAATTTTAATATAAAAACTCGTGAAAATATTAAAATTATTATGGAAAAATTAAATAATAAATTTTAAATTAAATAAAAAATGTTAAATAATTAAGATTTTTTATAATTAATTAATTAATAATATAAAGTTTTTTATATTTTAAACTTTTAATTTTAAACATAAAATGAAAATAAATTACCGTTAATATAATATTATATATGTTTTATTTAATGTTTTTTTTTTAATTTAAAGCTTTTATTATAAGAAACATTTTTATTTTAATTAATTAAAGCTTTAAAAATTTTATTATTTTTTAACGTAAAAAAATAAATATTTTATTTTAATTACATTAATTATTTTTTACATTAATTTAAAATTATATTAATTTATAAAACATGTTATAACGTTATTAAAAAAAATTCTTTATTATATAATTATTAATTAATTATAATATAAGTTTTTTATATATATTTTTTCCTTTTTATTATTAAAAATCTTTAACCTTTTAAAAAAAAGTTTTTTATTATTAATTTAACTTTTAATTTAATTATAAAATTTATTTTAAATTTATTAATAAATTAATTAATTAACTTTTTATATTAAAAAGTTATAAAATATATAATTATTTTTTTAAATAATATATTTTTTATAACGAAAATATTACCTTATAAAATTAAAAATGTTATTAATAACATATATATAATTTAATATAACTTAAAAAAACCGAAAAAATAAAATTTTAAATTATAATTTAATTTTCGGAAATTTATTATAAAAGTAACTTTATTTTAACTTTATTAATATAATCATTTATATATTTATATTTAATTAAATAAAAAATTTTAAAATATATAAAGAAACGAAAAAAAAATCATTCCACCGGAAATTTTATTAATATTAACATATATAATTAATCTTAAAAAAAAGTTAATTAAACGCGTGATTTACGTTCCGAAACAAGGAAATATTAATCCGATTTTCGATAATTTTAAAAATAATAATTTAATATAAAACGTTTTTATTAAAAAATAAAATTATTATATTTTATAAAAAACCGTTAATAATATAAATTTTAATAATGTAAAATATTTAATAAAAAACGTGGATAATTAAAATTAAATAAATACGTTTAATAAAATAAAAAATATTAAATTTTTAAATATATAAAAAGAAAATTTAAACTTTACATTTAATAATATAACGGTAAATAATAATTAAATATTTATGATTTTAATAATAATATTATTAAGTTTTTTTAAATTAAATAACGATGAATTTAATAATGTTTAAAAAGTTATATTCATTTAATAAACTTTTAATATTAATATAAAGTAATTAAATATAAATGAAATTAAAAATAATAAAAACGGATTAAATATTAAAAAGAAATTAAAAAATAAATAATTATATATACGTATAAATTTAAGAAATTAATTTTTAAATATAAAGGATTTATATTATTATAAATCCATTTTTATTAAATTATTTTCATATGGTATTAACGGTTTTTTTACGACGAATAACGATTAAAAATAAATGTTAAAAAAAAACGATAAAAAGAATTTTAATATAAAAATATAAGAAAAATATTTTCTTTTTATATTAATAAATAAATATTAATATATTTTATATAAATAAATATTTATTAAGTTTTATTAATATAATGTAATAATAATAATTCACTTAGTTTTTTTATTTTTTATATTTAATCGAATCATTAAAAATAATAATAAAAGAATTAATTTTATATAAATTAAAAAGTTTTCTTTTATATAAATTTATGATATTTACGATTTTATTTTATTAGAAAAATTTTTTAAAGTTAATAACGAATTAAAAAATTATAAACTTATAAATAATAAATGGATAAAAAAATTATTAAAAGAAATTTTAATATATAATTATTAATAATTATTATTAAATAAAAGTAAAATTAAATAACGTGATTAAATTAAAAGTTTAATTATTTAAAATAAATTATTAATTATTTAATTTATTATTAATTTAAATGATTTATTCTCGTTAATATAAATTAAAATTAATTTAAAATTTTATAACTCATAGTATCATTAATAAATTAAACGGAAAATTAAGTAATATTTATTAAATAAACGGAAAAATTTAATTAAAAAAATAAACTAAAATTTTATATTATTTATTATATGATTTTATATATATATTTTAATGTTTTTTAATAAAATTATAAAAGTAAAAACTAAGGATAAAGTTTTTAAACTTATTAATTAATATTTTAAAACCATTGAAATTAATAATTATAAAGTTTTTCATTTACATGGATTTCTTTAATACTACGGAAATATTAAAATAAAAAAATATTACAACGATATTATCGCGACATAAAACGTAATAAACATAATTAAATTACTTACATTTATTAATGAATATTTTAAAAAAAATATTAACGAAATTTCCTTGAAAGTTAAGTTTTTTAATTTAAATCGGAAAAAATTAATGGAAAATTTAAAAAAGAACTTAAATTTATTAATAAAAAAATAAAAAAATAAAATTAATTTCGTTATAATAATAATATAAATATATTAATATAATATTATATATTATAAATATAATAAATTTAAATAAAATAAAAAAAAAAAAACACTTAAATAATATCGTTTTAAATAATTTTAAAATATCGTTAATTATATATATATTAATGAAAATAATATATTATATATTAAACGTAATATTAATAATTATACACGTTAAAACTTAATTTTTACCGTAACTTTATAATATAATCATGATTTTTATTTTATTTTTATAATAATTAAAACTTTATTTTTAATATATTATATAATAAATTACGTTATAAAATTAAATGTTTCAATGTATTAAAAATTAACTTTATTATTAATACATTTTTAAGTAATTATAAATTTTCCCGAATTTATTAATATAAAAAATAAAAAAAAAGTTATATAAAGTTTTATAATAAAAATTTTAAACCGAATCTTTAACGATTAAAAATTTTCCTTTATTAACGTTTATAATTATATATTAAAATACGATATTTTTTATTATTTATAAAGTAATTAATTATAAATATATTTTAATATTTTTTATTATATTATTTAATATTAATAAGTTTATTTTTAATTTATTATAATAAATTAATTCCATTAAATTAATATAAAATTTAATATAACATTTTTATTTTAAAAAAAAAATATTAAACTTAATATATTTAAAAATTATTTCTATTATAACTTTATATTTTAAAACTTATACTTATATAATTATATTTCCATTATATTAATTATCCGTAAACTAAAAAAATTTACCCGAATAAAACGTTATATAAATTTTAATAAAATATTATAAAAAAAAACTTATTATTAATTTATTTTAACGAAAGTTTTAACTTACACCTTTTTAATAATTAAATAATACTTTTTAAACTTTAATAATAATTAAATATATAAACACATTATTATTATTTAATTAAATTTATTTATTCCTTAAAAAAAATTTTTATTATTAAAAATAAAAATAATCACGGAAATATAAAATTAATTTTATAAAACTTTATTAAAATAATTACGTTTCGTATAATTTAATTTTAATTTCTTACGTAAATTTTAAAAAAATATTATATTAAATATTAAAATATAAAACGTATAATTTATATAAAACTTAATTAAAATCATTAAAAATAATATTTCAAATAATAATAATAATATTAATTTAAACGAAAATAAAAATAATAAATATATAAAAAAACTTCGGGAAATTTAAACGTTATCCGCTTTTTTAAAAAATATTAATTAATATATTTTAAATTATTATAAAACTTTAACATTAATTTTTAAATTATCGGTAAATTAATTATTAAAAACATTTTAAATTAAAAAAATAATTAAAATATTAAACTTTTTAATAACATTTAAACTTAATTAATATTATAAAATAAAAATTAATTTTAACCTTAAAACTTTTAAATTTAAAAACATTAAATAATAAATAAACATCGTTATTAATAAAATAATTAAAATTTAAAAAAAATAACTTAAATAATTAAATTTAATAAAATTTTATTAAATATTAAAAAAATTAAATAAAAATTAAAATAATATTAAAACTATCGTAATATATATAATAAATATTAAAAAAAATAATAACTTATTTAAAATAAATAAAAATCTTATAAATTTATATCCTTTAAATAAAATAATTAAAATAAAAAAAATTAAATATCGGTTAATAATATTATTTATAAAATATTCCGAATAATAAACTTAAATAAATATTAATTTTATTTTTACGTAACGTAAAAATTTTAATAAAAAACAAACGATTTCTTTCGATATAATTTTTCGTTATTTTAATATAATTAATAATATTAAAATAAAATAAATAAATAATATATTATATATAAATAATTTTTAATTATTCCATTACTTTAAAAATAAAAACAAAACAAATAAAAACATTATTTTAAAAATTTTAATTAAAACTTTAAAAAATAAAAAATTATAATAAAAAATTTAAATAACCGTTACATCCGGAAACGTAAATACTTATATTAACGGAATTATAATTCACTTAACCATCGAATTATTCGGTTTTTTAAAAAAAAAATTATCCGTAAAAAAAACCTTTTTATAAAAAAACATTAATATATTAATAATTAATAAATATAATATAATATTTAAATAAAATTTATATAACGTTCATTTAAAACTTTAATATATTCGGGGCCGTTTCGATAAAAATTTTAACGGTATATTTATTATAATTTTATACGATAATTTTTATTAATTTAAACTTATTTAAAGTATATTATTATTATATTTTAAAAAAATAAAAAACTAAAAATTATAAAAATAAATAAAAATAACTTTTAAAATTAAAAATAATAATTATTATTTTAATTATTAACTTTTTTAAAAATTCATAAATATAATTATTTTAAATTAATAAATAAAAATTATAAATAAATAATTTACCGTAATTTTTTAATAATTAAAATAAAACATTTAAATTATAAAAAACGTTTATATATTAAATAAAAAATAAATATATTAAAAAAATATTATTATAAATAATTAAATTAAAACTATAATACTTTTAAATTTAATATAATATATTATTAATTTATAAGTTTCGATTATTTTTATAAAAAAAAAAAATTAAAAAATATATATTTTTTTATTTAATTATAACTCGTAATTTCTTAATAAAATAATAATAATTTAAAAAATATATTAAATAATAAATAACTTTATAATGAAAGTTTTAACGTATTTATATTTTATTCGAAATATATTTATTATTTTTATAAAAAATAATTATTAATTATTAAAAATAATAAATAAAATTAAATATAAAATAAAAAGTTTTATTTTAAATTTAAATTTTTTCATTTATATATTAAATTAAAACATCGTATTAATAATTTTTTTATTAATTATAATTTTAATATCGTTAAAAATAACGATAAATATTAAAATTAATAATTTAAATAAAAGTTTATTACCGTTATTTTTAAAACGTATAAAATCTTATAATTTATTTTAATTATTTATTCGTATAAAACATACTTTAATTTTTACATTCGTTATAATTAAATATAAAACTTAAAAATAAACATTTTTAAAAATATTCTTTAATTTAACCGCGCGTTAAGTTTTTAAAAAAAATATAAATTTTATAATAATATATATATAATTATTAAAAATTATTTCTTTTTAAAATTTATATTTAATTTTTTTAATTAATTTAATTTATTAAAAAAAATTATAATTTTTTTAAAAAATAAAAAATAAAATTAAACGATTAATTAATTTAAATAAATTAATTATTAAATTATATATAATACGTAATTAAAATTAAATAATTTATAATAATATTTTAATATATATAATAAAACTTATATAATTTTATTAATTATATAAAAATAATTTATACGTATAAAAGTTTTTATTAATAATTAATTTTTTTTTTATATAATTTTATTTTATTAAAATAATTTATATATATAAAAATTTTTTTTAATAAAAATTTTTTATTAAAAAATAATTTTTACGCACGGGCCACTTTTAATGGTTAAACTTTTATAAGTTTAATTAATAAAAAAACTTACTTTTAAATTAAATGCTATTAATTAAGTGTTATATAAGTTAAAAATTAACAAAGTTTAATAAAATTGAACGGGTTTTACGGCGTTTTGGAACTGACTAACGCCGGCCTTGGCGGGATTACTGCGATAGGAAATTTTTGATAAGGAATTTGGGCGAGGACCATGAGCGACACAATACCCCTTCGTAAACTCAGGGCAATATCGGAAGAACAGAACGGCAGCGTAACAGGTTGCAAGAAGTAGAGTCGGCAGTAACCAACTCGAACACCTAGTTATCGAGTGACTGGGGTGATAGTTTACCTGCCTCTATGCTAATTCTCCTATTGTAAAAATCCTCTAGCGAGATTAGGACTTGGGAACCTGTGGTGGGACTCATGAGCTATTCTGAGAAAATACATGACCGGCTGGAAGTAATTGAGATTATCCAAGGCTAAAGTTTGTCAAGGTTATTGATTTGACGTCGTTCGAGAAATATTGTTGTGACCAGACTATAGAGGTATGTTATTAGCAGTATACCAACGTTGCTACTGGGTCAGATGAACAGATGAATAATTGGGCTAATTCAGTCGATCAGATCAGTTGCGTAATAATTGAGCCAGTTCAACTATGACTTTTCGACCGACAGTTCATAAAATACTGTTCGTAATCTCCCATTAGTCATCCTTCATTAGGTCATCCTTTGTTAGTCATCTATCATTACTTACCATTCCTTAGTCAACATTCATTCGTAACATCTTAGTAATATTTACCTGGTATGCTCCCTTACTAATAACTTATTAATAATATTTTACATCAGATGAAAAGATGACTCATCTGTGAAATATATTTATTACATAATACCTGATTCAGTTCAGCTGCATATTTCCAACTATTTTGGCAATCAGGTCAATCAATTATGCTGAGCCCAATTGGCAACGCTTGGTGGAAACGTTGAGTATATCTCGGTTTCTACAATATTTATTATCTTCGGTGCACGACGTCAGAAAATCAAGGGTTCATTGGCGAGAATGCCCCTACAATGGGGGGTTTATTATCAGACACAGCCTGAAATAATGATGGTCAACTAATGGAAAGTGCAGAAGATGATGTCGATTCATGCCGCATCCGAGATATCGAGGATTCCTAATTCAAGATCATGGTCAGCTTAATTAGTTTTCAATTAAGTAGAGACTAGAAATAAAAAAGGATGCTTACGAATTCTCCAAGTGATCCAACCCTACATTAAATCGTCGGTGAAGTGGTTTGCAAGGAGCGGGCTTTTATAGGTACCGGAAATTCAAGCATAATGCAATCGAATGATCTCTCGGTTGGGTTGGACATGCCTGCACTTTCTGGGATATTAATTACACCAGACTCTGGGTCCCGTGCCTAATTGACCTGATATCCGTCAGTAAAACTGAGCCAAATTAAACTTAATAGATTACTTACTCATAATCACGAAGCCCAGCGTAGCGTACCAATGCCAGATGTTAGTCATCTGTGGAAGGATAGCCATAGTGCTCGTCACTTCGTTCATCATCTCTTGCAGCTGGAAACCCTGAGAAATACGTATTAAGATCAAGATGTTAGCTTGCAAGAGCAGCTGGCAGTTCGCGATGTGATCTACAATTCATCAATACATCAGGAAACCTAGGGAAAATGTCACATAGGCGTTCTCACCTCGCTCAAAGATGAAGATTCTGTGAATATATTATTAGTATTGGTAAGCTTGTATGTCATGGAATCTGAGATAGTTTGGTACTTACATATTGTAGTGATCCATGATGAAAATCAGGTTCAGCAATCCAATCTCAAAGCTTGCTTGCACTGTTGAGTTGTATGGAAGTTGAGGGAAATTTGTGAAGAAGGCGAGTTTCGCGGTTTAGGTTTATTTGTTTATAGGTGAATAAATAGATAGATAGGTGGAGAGAAGTGGTAGAATTCATGTACCGACAAGAATGAATGAACAGTGCAGATTGATAAGAACATATATCGTGAGACTCATGAATTTATTCAAGTGGCCGTCGGAATTATTCACTCACAAACTCTCAGCGATTGTCGTCTTTTGTGGGCGTGCTTTCTACACTAACTGTCAGGTCTCAGGCCTTGGGGTTAGCTCGTAGCCAGGTGTCGGGGTTCGGCCCATGTGGTAGCCGTTAGAGCCCGTGGAGGCTGTTGGAGCCCTGACGGTCCGTTGGCGGCTAGCCCTCATCAGACAAAGAGTCTGATCTTGTATGTATACCGTGTACCATAGACGAGAGAGTTTAGAGCTCCTCGTGCAACAACGTCGTTGTTTTCTCGTCCCTTAGTCCCGCCTCGTGACACTAATGGTGATTCTACTACAGTTCAAAGGGGGTTTACATTACTACTACTTATATAGAACGGATAAGATTCTGAGTACGCTTTGCTATAGATATAAGTAGATTTCGGCATTGAGAGTTGTGAGATATCCCTTTAACTTGGAATAGTTATCCTCCGTGTCTAGGAACCTTGGAAGTACCTAGTCGTTTTTAGCCCCTATTTAATGATTATTACTAGCTAAGGGGTTATCTACTAGGTATCTCCGAACTCACATCCCCCACACTGTGACTGAGTACACTTTGATCGAATAACTAAGTGAAAGAATGGCTTTTTACTTTGGGGGTAGAAGGGGAAATGCTATGCACTGTAGATAACTATGTTAGAGTATCTTTAACAAGAATGCGTACAATACCATTCGCGCGCTTTGTCCCCCCCCTACTTCAAGTACCTAGTCATTGTTGGTCTCGGTGTTTCCAGGTTCCTCATCTTATCCAAATCACATTGGCATTCCCCTTACCTCAGCCAAAACTACCCCAGAAACCATCCACTCCTGTGTCATTGTAAAGCGGCTCCAATGTAAGACCATCCATCTATCCTGCCACCCAGTTCCGCAGGGGTGAAACACGATGGCTTCTGTATTAGGAGAATGCCCAAGGAAATATGGAGATTGAGAGACAATCGCCATTGGGTTTCCATTATGTTCTTTATGATGGGAACTTCGGTAGAGCTTTCTCAGCGCCGATGGTAGTTGGGCTGGGCAAGCCGGCCATGTTGATGTGTTCGCTTCATTCTTTTTATTCATCTTTATAAGTAGCTCATCCCCACACCTAACGACTGCATATACTGCCGAAAGCTCAGCCGGATTGGAATTATAGGTACATGCGGGGCCGCTTGCGTTGGGAATACTTCGAAGCCGGTTCCAAGCTCCATATGTGAAGGAGAATTCGACAATTCCATCACCAACTGGAACTAGGGCCTTCAAATCGTCCTTGGAGTCTTGGTATAGGCACGCTGGTCCGGTGGCTCGTTTTGTTATCCTGTCAACGAATTCCCATTGATGACATATTTCTTTTGACTCATGCTCGGATGGGAGGCAACGATAGTGCAGGACGTCATTGTTGTTCGTAAATAGGGCGGTTTCCAGGGAAGGTTGGCTGGAAGAGTCACCTGCAGAAACTCTCATCTGATATAAAGGGGCGGCATCGCATACCACTACTTTGCCATATAGCTGATGCAACCCTTGATTAACTGTAGCCGATAATTTCCAGGCGTACTTGCCATTATCGACGGGGACTGTGTTGTCGCGTGTATAGTGCTTCATCAGACCGTCATCCTCGAGTACGAGAACTTCGAAATCTCCATGGTTTTGATTGCGATCTCGCTTACTGCAATTCTGGACAATCGAACCGCCAGACAAAGGCTTGGTTGAGATAATATCGGCCTTTGACCACTTTCCACTTATACGATCCCGGTAGAAATGGACTAAACGTTGGTCAGGATTTCCATTACAACCTGCGAAGTTGATGACTGCTTCCAAACTTCCGTAGGAAGATTGACAAAGTCGATTCATGGCCTGTTTTTGTCTCAAAAGAGTGGCTTCTGACTTACCACGAATAGGGAAATAAGGGATGAAGAATGAAGATAGTATGAGCTAAGGTAGGTAATGATAAAAGGGGCGAGAACTGTAATTTAGGTACCTACTCAGAAGCAATCAATCCGATACATATTTGGGCATCAAAGTAGGAGCTCGCCACTGTACCGTCGCGTTTGCTATTATGCAACATTCCGAGGGCGGCGATGCTTGCAGCATCCGAAGACGCGCATCTGCGTGGACGTCCAATTAGGGCCACGCTGCAAAGAGATATCCCCCCAGTAGGAGGTCGCCGCTCATAATTAATGTCATGTATCACTTCTTCAAACCTGCAAGTAACCGCGTACCAATAAGATGTAGCCCGTCACGGACAAACCCAATTCAGGAGCAAATCAAGAGAGCATTGACTATTCCTTAGAAGCTAGTTTCTAGTCACAGGGGCTTTGGGAGCGCATACAAGGTGTAGGTGGGTAATTTTATTCTCTGGATAGGTAGGTAGGTAGGTAGCTATCTGCAGCAGCCCCCATCCTTGCTTAGCTGTTGTTGAACCTTTCTTTAAATGTTGTTAATAATATTACGCTTACCTATAGCAATGAGATACAATTAAAAAGGATTATCAAATGATGCATCTACCAAGCTTAATTGAATCCACGCTTTTGAAGTTAAATTGGTAGAGAATAAAAATGTAAAAAGGGGTTGATGCTTTGGCAGTTGAAGGTAAATGACCCGCCGTTAAGGACGTGTGATTCCGTAGGCTTAACCATTAACAGTAGACTGGAAGAATGGGGGAAGCAAAATTTTACGGATCATCATTGATTCAATGAATATCTAGTACAAGACTCGCCTATCTAGGTAAGTATTTCCCACGAGCTTTTCATCAGTAGTCCCCAATCAATCAAACCAGATAGGCGTGGTGTACTTGCTTGAAGGCTGGTAGGGAAAAAATGCAGGGGGTGAAGCATTCACTTTAACCACTCCAAACAGCAGGTCCGGGAGGAACATAGGGTGACTCTGCCGAGATCGCGCCCAAGTTCACTAGGATGCCGGGATCGCTACTCTTATATGCTCCGGGCAAGGCGACAAGAGGTCCTGGAGTACCACTGCCACCCCCGGTGATCTTGATCTGAGTACAAGCAAGATAGAACTGAGCTCCGTTCGGTCGGTTGGCCAAGTGTAGCGCAATTTGCTCCACGCGCAGCAGGTACTCGCCATCTGGGGTCGCGGCAGGAATAGTCGTATTCGTTAACACGTACTCATCTATCAAACCATAAATTATCATTGTTCTCATATTACGAATAGATTTGAAAGATGTTCTTACTCTGCGATGGCCAAGTCATCTGTTTATTACTGTCGATGGTCGGTGTTGTTGTGTGAATCTTGAACCAGACATTGCCGGAGCCATCCCAACTAGAAGCGCTCTGGCCCTGAGGCACTTTGGCTAAATAGTATTGAGTAGGGCCCGGGTGGTTAACTTGCTGAGTCGAGATATAATGAATTGTAGCACCAGCAGGGACGGTGGCGACATTGGCGGCATTCGATGACGAGTAACAACGAATGTCTGCACTGGATGGATTCTCGATACCCTGTTTACTATCGGCGTTCTTGGTCCTCCGAGTGGCCCACCAATCCGCTTCCTCGGACTTGCCGTTGACGACAAGCCTCGGGAACGTATCTAATATTATTTAGCAAGATCACTTGGAGACAAGTAAAACATAAGGTTAGCATACAGTGAGCTTGAACAACAGTAACACCGACTAGGAGGCTTGTGAGGAACTTCATCGTGGCGCTTGGGATATGAAAGAAACGGAGGTGCGTGAAGCCTAGGGCCATATTTAGGGAGATGCCCAGGTTTATGTGCTTCGGGCCACGACCTGCGTCCCTAGTAGTTCATTGAGGCTAGTCAAGACATGTAGTGATGTTAATTTATTACGAATTTGGTCACGTCTAATTCCGCATTGATCTTCTCGGAAGAGGATAGATTCGTCTCCCTCCAAATAACGTCATTAGTTTTTTTTTCCAACCTATAGACTTGTGCGCGGCTAATATTCAAGCCAAGCAAAGATTTATACGCACTCTATCCATTTATAGAAGATCTCGGCACTACGAAGAATACATGCGGGGAAATTTAAAGCAATCCATAAGCGGTGATAACCTCAAGTGCAGAAGGGGATCCCTGTGCATATCGGCGAGTAAAAGGGATCCCATTAAGCTTCAGAAAAGAAAAGGTGAGGCTGCCTACATAATTATTTCGTTCTTTAGTTTGATGATAAAGAATGATCCTCCATGACGCTAAATTATAGAAACGCGTTATATAGGTCCTTATCCGGTCAAACAGGTACGTCAAGCCTCCTACTCATTTGCGACATATATTACGTGAAGGGTCGATATTCTTCCCATACCAAAACAATAAATGAATCTGGATAGATGCAAGAGTAGGTAAGTATGTATCCTTTACGGTATTGTGCAAATTGAGATGAAAATCACCTTCACTTCATCATACCTTGGTCGATAACCGCAACATCCGCCATTCCGTTACACCATTTTTACATTCCAGGTGTAACCAACCGCATAAGCTCGTAATTACAGGGGGCTTAGTGATTTTAGGCGTTGATATTGTAGGGGCTTTAGCGCATCATTATAGTGAGTAAATTTTAACCAATTATCGATTATCGATTGCATATATTGTAAATACCCAGTCACTAAACTCCCTGTAATCCATAAGGGCTTAGCGGTAAAATACAGTTCATAGACAGCGTATTAGGCCGTTTATACGGTATGAATTGATTTAGCGAGATAGCGGATGTCACGGCAATCGACCTCCGCCGGACGGGAGACGACGACGACGACGGACGCTTAACTTAAAACTTCCATAGAAAAATATTTATTACTACTAAGAGTCAGCTCAATTGGAATGGGACATTATAAAGTTAGAAAAGATACATCATATGCCGGGTATGATATATTAAATTACACATTCAATATCCCCTATCTGGCCTTAATAGGTGACCTACACCTGAGATATTAAATTGTAATGCCGGCTGAGTAATACAGGGGATAGTTATTATAATACATGGGGCACTCTTTTGAACAACCCCCCCCCCCCCCCCTCCCTTTTTTTTTAACCACCTACCTAAGTACCTATTAAAATAAGAATTTTATTATATAAAACGACCTTAAATGCTTAAATAAGTATCTGCCTAATAATATTCATCCGACTAAAATATATTTTTTATTAATATCATGTCAATTAATAAACCCAACATATAATTTCAAAAACTTAAGCTTTTGGACATTACATATTTAGTATTAAGTTAAAGCGATAGCCGGGAATTGACACCGTCGTTAAGTACCTTAGATATATTACTACACTATAATATGTTACTATGAGTTTTAATGACAAGGAGGTTCAAGATGTCTTAATTTCGTATATCAACGCTTCGCCTGCAAAGTAAGAAGCCCAGAGTTTCGAAAAACGGGCTAAAAAATAACATTCAAGTTACCTATAAAAGACAAATTCAAACGCCACAAAACTATAAGACTAAGTATACTTATTATGGCCTAATAAATGCCTAGGAGTATATTATTACAATGTTTCCCTTTATTGTGGTTGCTAATTTCTTTCTCCTTCGCTACCTATAAAGTTGTCGGTATCGTGCCTCATTTTGAAAGCCACAATATCGATGAGATTTGATGTAGCAACTAGTAATTACACTGGTAGGTGATGGATCTGTGAACATAGTCGAATAAAATTGGCAGGCTTTCATGAACGCTCGTCCTTGCCCTCAAGGCGTTCACAAGCGCGCCACGTTTACATATACTAAGTATCCCCTTAGTTCAAGCCTCAAACTTTCCCAGAATGATGATAATGTGTATGAATGTTTAATTTGCAAAAAGCCATCTCCGAATGGTCCCTGATTTGTTTCTCTAACCTTTTCGGCATCCAGCCCTTCTACTCAAAGAACTAAAGATCGTCGAACGTCCTTTACAACTCTGCTCGGATTTCAACTCCAACCTGGAAAGTCGAGCACCATACTCTTACAATTTAGTTGTTATTCAATTCCAAGAGAAGGAGAATAAAAAATAATTGCCCTATTCATCCTTTATTATCACCGAGATGGCTTTCAATAACTTCTCGGGTTTCCCCTCCTATCCTGGCGGTTTTTCTACTTCGATTCCGACGAACCAATCCTCTTTCGAACAGTCCTTTCCTGAATCAGCTCAAGAGTCACCATTTTCTCAGGAAAACCAGGCAAATTCTACCACTTGGCCTAATCCTTTCAATCCCTCGCAGATACTAGGCCAGACACCAAGTTCTCAGGGTGATGTACTTGCGACTGATATAGAGATGACAGACGGTTCTAACGACACGTACTCAATCGAGATGGACTGGGAACCTGAATATCCAGAGCTGGATCCAACAGCAATGGAAATCGATCATGATTTCAATAACTGTTTCAATTTTCAGCCCACTCAATCTATGTCCTATGACAAACACTCGCGCAACTCAAAAAGGAGGATCCGATCTAGCAAGGCACCTAGATCCCAGTTATACCGAAACAATAAATTAAGGAATCCAAATAAACCACACGAACATAGCCCTCGAGAAGCAACGTATTCGGAAAGTTCTCTAGGAATGGTGGATATAGACTCAGTCCCTAAAACTTTCCAGACTGCACTAACCAACAACAAGCCACAAGTACCACAGTCACACCGCAGTCGCAACTTTCATACATCATATATGCAAGCAGCCCTTGAATCTCATTTCCAGTCCGGTTCCCAACCATCCTATAACTCGCAATGGGCAACGAATGAAAATAGGGTTGAGGGTTTTCAATTTTTTCCAACAAACCAATTCTATGGATCCCAATAACTTACTGGGAGAATTAATTACCCGATTCCTGAGATATGAGCATAATTTGAACTTTTTAATAGCATATAATGGCTTGCATACGATACGAGGTTATATATATGAAGAATGGAGTGAGGAATCTGTCATGGATAATGGTAACATAGTCGAGACCTCGCATTTTAAGTGTACAGAGTTCTGAGGACTTGGAAAGCTTGGTGATGATAGAAGGTTTGGGAGTTATCTGTATATTAATAGGTATCGGCGAATAGAAGTTTCGCATTTACTATGTAAGTATTAAGTAACTTTTCTGCGCAAGGTAACCTGTAACTCGAAATTTTGACGATGATATCCTCGTTCGGTAAAAAGATTCATATCCCTTGCAATATGATGTGGTGATATCTCATAATGTAATCGTCCTAGATCAGGATCTATTAGGTACCTACCAGATCTGATGACGCAAATGATCAGATAGGTAACCAGCTACTTAGATGCCCATCATATTCTTCGAAAGGTGCATAATCCAAGCTAGGCTTAAATTCCAAGATAGTTTCTCCACATAAATTTTAGTCTAGTGGTTGGTGGTGATAACCGAATTGCTGTTCGCCGGCTAAAGTCTCGATATCACCTCGCGGGTGGTCTAGCCTCTTGACCCATTCATATACTAACATGTGGCTCTTCTCGGGTCGGGCCATGCAGAATTCTGTTATTTTGTCATAACCAAGTGGACGCAGAAAATGAAAAACATATCTTCATTTGTCCGTGGAGATTTTAAGAGAAAGATGACTTGTTTATTATCAAAGAAGTATAGTCGGGTAGAGGCTGGGTCATGGATAGATAGCGTAGTGCAAAAATATCAGCTACTAATGAGCCTCAAATGAAAGCTAGTCGGCCATGCTTCTAAAAATACCCGGTTAACTATGTCGGGGTAGCGGCAATATCGATGTACGGTAAGGAAGACCAGGTTCCGGAAGAGGCCGATGTCACCTCGCCGTTCCCACGCGTTGAAGTGAGATGGAATCATATATTACCTCGTCAACGTCTGCAAGAAGTGTCGCGGAGATTATGTTCTCAATTTTACAACTTATCTTACCCCTATTCCTCCCGGAAAGGAAAAATAGTCGACTAGCATGTCATCCCCCAAGTGCGCCATCGTCATTGGGATAGCCGCTCTCCCCTTTTTAGGGGCAGCAATCCCAGCAGCATCAGCACCGGCACCAGCAGCCGAGTGTGCGCCGGTTCCGTCCGCAGGCAAGTACCCCACGTACCAACAACTTCCTACGCAGACAACACTCCCGGACCCATGGCTACCGCTAGCATATACCACGACCGACAGCGAGGGCGGTGACTCGCCATCCTTTGCGTCCGATGTGATGTCAGGGAAGGGCAAGAACCGGATCCAGACTCCTGAGGAATGGTACCGATGCCGACAGCCGGAGATCCTTCAGATGCTACAAGAATACCAGTAAGCATTTCAGCCTCTAGTCCGAAATATTAACCCACTCTCCGAGTACGACGGTCCTTTATTCCAAATTCTAACAGCGTGGCTGTAGATACGGTTACTACCCCGATCATTCTCAGGAGACGGTCAAGGCGACCCGCAGCGGCAATACGGTCAACATCGAAGTGACAGCAGGAGGAAAAACAGGGAAGTTCAGCGCCACGCTGGCGCTACCGTCGACGACGCCGGCACCCGTCGTCATTAACATTGGCGGTATGACGAACCAACCATATCTCCAGGCCGGCATCGCCGTTGTCGGCTTCGACTATTCTCGTGTGGCAGCCGACAGTAACGCTGGGACCGGTGCCTTTTGGGATATCTACAAAGGTCAGGACATCGGTATGGTTTATCGCCTTTTATAGAGCCATTGTCTCAATTCCTCATCTCTTTTGTCGTTCCGGCCAGGGGATAATTAGAAGGCTAATGACTTTTCTTTTCGAAATAGGCGTCCTCACCGCATGGGCATGGGGCTTCCATCGCGTGCTCGACGCTCTGAACGCCACGGTCCCGGAAATTGACAGTACCCGCGTAGGAGTGACTGGGTGTTCGCGCCTGGGCAAAGCGGCCCTCGCGGCCGGACTCCTTGACACGCGCATCACGCTGACGATGCCGATGAGCAGTGGCGTGCAGGGACTCGGGCCTTATCGGTACCACGGGCTGAGCGGGCAAGACGAGACGCTAGAGAACAGCAAAAGTGGCGCCGGGTGGTGGACGGACAAGACGCTCGGTACCTTCGTCAATCACGCGGAGAATCTGCCGTATGACGCGCATACCATAGCCGCCGCCATCGCGCCTCGCGCCCTCGTCATCGATCAAGGCACCGGCGATCAGTTTACCAATTCCAAGGGGACATCCGTCATCGTTTATCCCGCCGCCAAGCTTGTCTACGATTGGCTGGGCGTTCCCGATCAGATCGCCATGTCCGTCCGCGGTGGTGGTCATTGCGACATGAGTGGATTGTACGCGTGTCCTCCTTTTCTTAATTCTTACGTCTCTTATCAATATCTTCGGAATTCTGCAAAGGAATTCCTTTGCCGTAACCGATTTTAATTAAAAAAAACCTACCTTCAACGCTAACTTTAAATTTAGTAACAGCGTCCTACCCTTCGTTACCAAGGTACTCCAAAACCAGACCATCACAAAAGACTACGATGACTTGGGAAGCTACGGTTCTCCGATGACGACGGCATACACCTGGGCTACCGCGGTGCCTAAGGCGGCATAAATGTCTCTAGACATTTGCGGCAGGAGAAATATCGGGATATCGGAATCTGTGTACGAAAAGAATCAGATTAGCAAAACTTGGGGGTTTTGAGAATTAGTTCCAAGTATTTACATGTAGCCAGCAAACTCCAACCTTATGCATTGACCTCCTGATTAGAACAAAGACCGCGTCTAGCTAGGTGAAAATCTATGGCATACCCGTGCCTGAGGTTGCCCTATCCGAAACGCCGTCGCCCCTAGAAAGCGGTAGTACGTAAAATAATTCATGCAAAAGCGCCCACTATAGCCATGAGCATGGCTCCCGCCAAGACAGCGAGTCCGGCATTCCTTCGTTTTCTTCCGCTCAAAGACTTGTAGCTTTTCTCAGTGAGGAAGTCCTCTGCAAGTAATTGTACCAAACCTGCGAACAGAAGCAGGCCGCTCGAGATGGCGTTCATAATACCAACCATGAGCAGGCCCGTCTGACTAAGTGGATCGTACATTCTGTGAACGGCAAGCCCGATGGCCTGGCCAATGGGAGTAGTAAGCCCATATGCCAATACCATGAGCCACGGACGCACAGAAGAACGTGGAAATTGGATCGCGGCTATGCGGGAACCAAGAGCTAGACCCTCGAAGGTCTGATGGAAGGCGATAGCAACTAGGAAGACGACAAACGGCGGTCCCGTTGCGACAGATACGGCCATACCGATGAAAACGCTATGAAACAGGATGCCGGCTTCCAAGAGTACACATTGAAGCATTCGTCGTTTCTGTTCTTCGGGTGTAAGGGGGGCTTGGGCTACTACTGACTCGGAATGTCGATTCGAACGAACGGTTCCATTGGAAGGTGCAAGAGGTTGCGCATCGTCGTCTGCGACAGGATCGAGTTCATTGAGATTAATATCGAGATCTTCATCGTGATCGTCAATGACATCATCATCCATTCCAGGGCTCCTGTGACCAAAAGATCTCGTCGAACTCGGAGGTGGTACGATCGTAGGCGTGGTGTTTGGTAACGGCGACACGTCGGCCATCAGACCTTGACTGGCGCTCATATCACCAAGTGCGATGTCCGCTGGTCTATGGTTGGCAGCTCTCTTAGCTGCCAACCCACCATTAACCTGAGTACTATCCATCTCTTCTGCATCTTCATCATACGAGTCCCACTGGTGATCATGCGAATGGCCGGCGCCTCTGGTAGTCAGATATGACTCCAGCGCCGCAACTGTCAACACCGAAACCATAGCTATTAAACCTGCCATAGGCTGATATGCCTCACTGAAGAGCGGCGGAAGACAAGGATCGGTAAGGGATATGAACGCGGTCGGAAGTAGATGGACGAAGGCGGTTGCTAAAAGCACGCCGGTACCGAAGTGCTGGCTGAGGAAGACGATGGTATTCGCTCGACGGGTTCTAGCTGACTGACGAGAAAAGAGAGGGAATCCGCATGCTGAGAACAATCACCGATGGTTAGCGAATGTGCTTTCAACTATTAGCCGGGGGGTTCGAATTGGGGGTCATACCTAGAACACTAAGGGTGAGAATTAGAAATAAGGCGAAGACATGGAGCGGAGTATCGTATGCGCCTCTGTCGCCTGACCCGCAAACCGGTCTCTCGGTGTCGGGTTTAGAATTGCCAGCGCCATGTCGTTTCTGGAGTTCGGCTAGGAGTAGGTGCGTGGGCACGGAAGTCCACGCCATATCTAAAGAAGGCTCAAGTCAGCTCATTGATGCGAAAGCGAGGGAAAGTATATCCAGAGTCTAGAGATAGGGACTTGAGATTATTCGTACCTCCCTGGTTAGACACATCCATCGCGGCAATGACAATGGCAACGATGGAAGTGTGAGAATGGTTCACAGGAAGTTACGATTAGTTGTGGACAGCATCGTCACAGCAATTGTGAAATTGCTGTAGTTCTAGATATGATGTTCAGACTAAGAAGCGCAAACTGACAGGCTCGATGTTATAGAATTGGCAGTCGTGGATGCCGTAAAACGCGTAGTTGTCATTGTTCTCAATTAACTCGGCAGGGGCAGCCGGATCCACGGGTACAGTGCAACGGTGCTAACTAAAATCTGTACCTAACAGACGGTCCCGTTTAAACTTCGGTAAAATATTACACTTGTACTTAGGTGCTAGCGTGAAGGTATTCCCACCTCGCAATGAAGATAATCAACAATTTGGGACGATATATATATACGCATGTTTACTCCGGAGTTGAACATTTGCCTAGGTAGATATATAAACTTTGATAGATATAAGGAGATCAACTATAAAATAATAAAATGTTTCGGAGTTCGGCATTACGCAAGATTAGCTCGAATAAGGCATACATCAATGATATAAGTGGAACGTAAATGCTTTAGTCGGCCGATTTCTTGTCTGAAAGTTGTCTCGTTCTTGAGCTGGGAGATAATTTCCAAATAACTCATAGTTGCCTTGGTTTAGGGATAAACCTACGATTGGTATTTCGTTGGATAATGCCTAGAATAAAAGGATGTAATGATAGTATACATGATAAATCTGCATGTCACACTCGGAATTCAAGTGTACTTGACATATGTAACTACCTGCTTAGGTACGGTTTTCTCACATGGTAGATACCTAGCTATGGTTACACAGAAAATATAATTAAAAATCACCTGGGTGTTCTTTCTAGCATCGCTTCTCTTCCGGTTGGTACATTAAAAGCCCGTAGGAGAAACCTAAGATTAACGTTGCCCGAAGGTTGACCTTATGTATCTCCTTAGATATTACTAAATAGAGAATTGTGCTCAAGCTGTTTTCAATTTTCTTTTCCCTGGTTCCCGCGTCGGTATCCTTGAATCTGTGTCTGCAGAGTGGAATGGCTATTAATGCAAGGGTATGTAAAAGCCGGCACCAGCCCCAACCCTAGCATCTGCATGCAGTCAGATGGAAACTTATCAGACCTCTAAGAAACACTCGAAATATATTAATGTCATAGTCACCTGCTGATACAAACAACTACGAGAATTTAGAACAATAAATTAAATCGAGTCATCAATGATGCATTGGGTGTGTATTAGAAGAGTGCGAAAAGGGAGAAGATTCAAAGACAGCGGCCTATCCAAAATAAAGAATTCAAGGTTATGTCCAAGCAAACGGCGATGTAGGTACCTAAGAAGCAGCACCTTCGCGGGGTAAACTAGCTCAAGGTGGGGGTGGCACGGCCTAGAGTCGTTAGATAATCAAGCAAGAGCAAGAAGATTTCAGGAACATTCCTTCTAAAATAACAGGGGAGTGACCAATCAAGATTAAAGCGCATATCTTCCCTAAGTCTGATTGGCTGTGGCCGCTGTCACCGGGGAATTATGTGAACATTGAACCTGCTGTTCGCGTTTGATGGCTCCAAAGTTAACCTTAATGTCAGCCTGGAGCATGTGGTCTTTTTTTCTTAATCTTCTCAGTTCTGCCTCTGCTCTTGTCCAACCATCATCGACTCCAATTACCAACTACCAACTTCCAATCATCCAACTCAACTAATCATCCGAGTAACTGGATATCGTGCTACTTATTATGCTCTCGCCATAGGACTTATTAATTACACCACCTACTTTTTCCCGTTAAACATAAAGAAGCCACGGGAGACCCAGTCGCGTGCTCGCCCTGTCCGATGCTGGAAGAGTGGGATGTCGACTCCACGGGATCGGTATTCCCGGGCGAAGTGACATCGCATCGGCGCTGTGAACCCTGAGGACTCGGGAGAGCCATGAATCTATTACGAGAAAGAGTCCTAAGCATTACACGCAGCTTGGCACTGCACTGGCATTTCGCGGTGTCGCCATCTGCAGGTATCACGATGTCATCCTGCGTATTTAGGGATGCGGTAAGGTAACGAGCGTAACCAGGCTGTCACGTATTCGCGCCATTCTGTTGGCGAGAGCGTGATGCGTTCCTGTCGGGGGTCAATGTTACAAAAACGGCAGCTCTGAAGTTTATTCAAGCCCTGCCCGAGTTACATCGCTCCAATTTGCCCAACCGTAGCATGGCTCGTCTGCTCCCGCCAGCCTTGGCGCATATAAATCAGTCAGGTATGCCTAACAAACCTGATCTCCGAACCTGTGCCAACTCCCGAATCATCTTCACCATCTAACTTGTCTGCCGGCACCACCCTCGGTTGGCTTTCACGAGCTTACATGAAGCTTCCTGACCTTCCCCAAGTTCGCAATGCCAAGCTATGAATTGGTTGGCATCCAATCTCAGCCCCGCCCCGTCGAGATAAGCTATATGAGAACATTATTTCGTCGCTTATCATTGGACAACCAACCGACAACACTAGTCGAACATAAGTCGTTTGTCATATCGACCTTGCCATCCTCACCCGATGCTATCCAGGGTTTGACTAGTCTAAGCATTTACGAGCGTCTAGGTAACCAGGTTGACGAAGTCTTGAACATGTAGAATCGAGGGGCTTGACACCGGTACAATGCCAGGATTCTATTATTGCAGTCTCAGGACAAGCGTCCGCCTACTTCAAACCTCACTTCCATCTCCGGATTCCTCGCCGCTGATTGCTTTGTCCTCTGTATAATGGGCATCTCTTTTGCTAAATTTATAGTTGATCTTTGCCGAAGGTAGCTCATATAGGGCTGGCTAGGAGAATTCCCCGCGGGAGGCTCGTCAAGACCCTGCCGATCCGGCACGGCATCGTTGTCAGTATGCGGCTGATGACTTATCCTATACCAGAGTAGCAATATAGCTATCTATCACACCATCAGGTGCATCTAGAGCAACCGCACCTCGGCCGAACTTTCATAACGCCAGCTCTGCCTTGCATATCGAACCGCCGTACTCTGCTTGCCAGTATGCGCTCAGCTCCATCATTTGGCATCAAAGTCGTATTGCCAAGCTGTTTATTGCCCACTCAGCGTATCCATACATTCTACTGTTAGACATTGCGTCTAATTATGACTTTCTAATATCATTCTGAATAAGCTCTAGCAATCTTTCCTATGTGCCAGGCTTTTCTCTGCCTGCGTTCTCCTATTCCTCCTTCCGTATTTTGAATCGCGCTGTGACCCTTTCCAGGCTCGCCATTCACTCTAGCATGATTCCTAAGGCTTATCGGGAAGCTCAATGATTTTCTGCCTACCTTGAGAACCTCACCTTGGAGAACGTCGTGCTATCTCGTAATATAGGCTACAAGGTGTCGCCATCGACTACAACCTTTTGATTTCTGAAGAACTCTAATATGTCTATATAAACCGCTCTAATTCCTCCCACCCATTAGATACTAGAGTTCATCATCCTCAAGTGACCAAACCTCAACTCCTTTCTTGTTCTCAACTCACTATCAGTCATGGCTAGTATTCGCCGCCTCGCGCTCTTCTTTGGAGCTCTTCTCCCTGCCGTCTTTGCTGCCCCCACTCCTCAGCAACAGAAGCGAGAAATCGTTCCCAACAAGTACATCGTGACCCTCAAGCAGGGAATCAGCTCCGAAGACTTCAAGTCCCACTTGAACTGGGCTCGTGATGTTCACGCCCGTAGCTTGAACAAGCGTGACACAACTGGTATCTCTCATGAATACCAAATCAACACTTTCAACGCCTATGCTGGCGAGTTCGACGAGGAGACTCTCGAACAGCTGAAGAACAGCCCTGATGTAGGTTTAACATTGTCGCAATCAACAGGCTCCCCCAGCCCCCTTTCTTTGATCAAAATTTCAGGCATAGACGATAATCGAAACTACACACCGACATCTTGAACGGTAAAACACGCTAACATCTATACTAGGTTGCCGAGATTGAGGAAGACCAGGTCTACTACCTTTACGATGAGCAGCCTGAGGTTTCCAAGCGTGCCCTTACAACACAGTCTGGCGCCACTTGGGGTCTTGGTACCGTCTCCCACACAAGCTCCGGCTCTACCTCCTACATCTACGACAGCTCTGCCGGCCAAGGCACATACGCATACATCATTGACACTGGTATCCTTGCTACCCACCAGCAATTTGGCGGTCGTGCTTCGCTAGGTTACAATGCCGTTGGTGGCTCCGATGCCGATGCCGTCGGCCACGGTACTCATGTCGCCGGTACGATCGGAGGATCTACCTACGGTGTGGCTAAGCAAGCTACCATCATCTCCGTCAAGGTATTCCAGGGCACCAGCAGCACTACTGCCATCATTTTAGATGGATACAACTGGGCTGTTAACGACATTACCTCCAAGGGCCGCCAGAGCGTCTCCGCCCTTAGCTTGTCCTTAGGCGGCGGTTTCTCATCTGCTTTCAACGCCGCCGTCGAGTCTGCTTACAGCGCCGGTGTTCTCTCTGTCGTTGCTGCTGGTAACAGTGCCACTGACGCTAGCACGACGTCGCCGGCCTCTGCTGCCGACGCCCTTACTATTGGTGCCATTGACTCGAGCTGGAATATCGCCTCGTACTCCAACTACGGATCAGTCGTCGATGTGTTTGCCCCTGGCACTGACGTTCTTTCGGCCTGGATCGGCTCTAATACTGCCACTAACACGATCTCCGGTACCTCGATGGCCACCCCTCACGTTACGGGTCTCTCGCTGTACCTGATCGCCCTTGAAGGCCTCACTACCCCCGCTGCCGTTACAAGCCGTATCAAGGCTCTCTACACCACCGGAAAGCTCTCCGGTATCCCAAGCGGCACTGTCAACGCCGTTCTGTATAATGGCAATGGCGCTTAAATCTTGAAAGGCATATCAGCTTGATCCATTGGTAGGCGGAAATATCAAGTTAAAGGGGCCGGTTTAATCATCCTGCACTTACGGAATGTTGGACATGGGCATGTATTTTGCCATAGATGTTATGATTTATGTAGAACATACATATGATACATATCATATAGTCACTAACCTAGAAGCCACATTGCCAATGATATAAATTTTGGCTTAAGTTCCCATCCATGTTTCACTCTACGTGCAAGCTCGATTCGGCCTTAAGTATCAGTTTAATTAGTGGTAGAGTTGCGCCTTGCAGATCTGCCGCAACATAGGTACTGTCATATACACAACTGTAATATACAGACTGTACATACCTAACCTTACCGAACCCACATCCGGATTATTATTTCTTCGGCTGCATGATTTCTAGGGCAAAGATAAATTCAAAGACAGACGCCCACATATGAGGTCTTGTAATTTAACCCAGCTCAATTTGCTTCCAATTATCATTGCGCTAAGGAATTTCATCATCGTATTTAGGCTGATCTATATATCGTGTTATGAAAGTATGTTAGTTATCTGTCTATAATGATTCGGTGAGCTACACGGAGATAAATTCCCCCAGAGACCCTCCCTTGGCCAAGAACTAACCAACACTACGGGATATGGGTTAGGTAGGACATGCCACAGAAGAGTCGCAGAAAGCACATGGAACGTGATTCTATGCCGACATCCGTTCTCGTGAAGCGGTATTGCTTGGTCCTACCTATCATACCATATTCCCGGGATCTGCCCAATCATGGAGATCAAATTCCTTGATTATTCTCGCAGAGAGAAAGCACATGCGAGCCTAATATAAGCCAGGCTAGCCCATTGGCGTGGAGGACGGGACTTGAAGCGAGAACAATCTCTAGGGTATAAACGAGTCCGGGGTGCAGTTGAACCTATCAAGAATCTCGGTTTTGAAATGCGGTAGATTTAGCCTCATTCCAAAGCCTGGGATTTCCGTTTTGTGCTCTCGCACCTTAGACTCGGAAACTGGGGAACGTCGAGCAATTGCCCTTTTCAACTGGTACAGAGGACGGCGTCCAAGACCGGATAAAGGGGAACAACATCAAAAATACAGCATTACTCGAGGCTTACTTTGATTCTTCATGCTTTATTGAGAAATTAGAACCATGAAAAGCCCTGCGGGGCCCTATAAAATATTCATTTTTCTTACTAGATTAAAACCCTTCTCGACGTTCTATTGCCGGCACCGCCGCTATGGAAAAGAATGTCTGCCGCGACCGTGATTCTTGGCGGTCTCGATGGAGTAATAACGTTGATGAACTCAACATGCCACCAAAATAGGTATCATGATATAT
This sequence comes from Annulohypoxylon moriforme, assembly GCA_022695765.1. NCBI lineage: Eukaryota > Fungi > Ascomycota > Sordariomycetes > Xylariales > Hypoxylaceae > Annulohypoxylon > Annulohypoxylon moriforme. The sequence continues at coordinate 268,394 of MU403131.1, read as the reverse complement.
GTATTGGTGGCTAAAAAGGAGGGTTGGCCCCTTTGTCATACTCAGGGGACTTGAGTTCTTTCCGTAGCGGGAGTGCCATAACCATTTCGACAGGAAGGTCTGCTTCAGCATGGTGTTCGTGCCCTCAATCGCGGCCATACTGGCCGTGGCTTTGTCATTAACTCCCATAGCGGTGTTCGGACACCCGGGAGAGAAATATGGAAGACCAGAGGCTATAGAGGAGATGGGAAACGCCCACGTCGTCGCTATGATGAACACAAGAGCTTTGCAGGCATGCCAGGATTCGGACGCAGTGAAGATCCGTAAGGAGCGTGCCAGTAAGTCTACCAAATATTGGGTTTCCTTTTTAAAGGAAATCTGCTTCTCCAAGCATATCTAGAGCCACTAAACAGGTTGGCTTCGTGAGCTATACATACCCCTGAATGATTCATGAACTGACACTCGCTTCTAGTGGCTCGACGGTTAGAGACATTCCAACGGCTCCGCCGTGAAAGGGGCACAGAACAGAGTAAGAAAAATACTAAATCGACAACTCCCGCACTAACTAAGTTAACTCCTATCCAACAGGTCCATGGATCCACCGCCGCGACGCCGCAGCGCTACAGAAATGGGCGGCCCTGACTCACAACCGGACCGGCTCCGCGAACTTCAACAAGGAAACACCAAGCAAAGAGATCTTCGGATCCAACACTAGCTGCGTGCTCACGCCTGACAACGCCAACGGGCCATACTTCGTCTACCAGGAGCACATCCGATCGGACGTGGTCGAACAGACAGTCGGCGTACCGCTACATCTCGAGCTACAGTTCATCGACGTCCAGACATGTGAGCCAGCTAAGGAGATTCTAATTGACACCTGGTCGTGTAACGCGACTGGTGCGTACAGTGGCGTCAGCGCCCGCGGTGAGGGCGGGCTAGGGACTACTTTCCTCCGAGGCGTCCAGCAGGTCGATGCTGACGGTGTTGTGAACTTCGATACTATCTTCCCCGGCCATTACCAAGGCCGTGCCACGCACCAGCACTTGATCGCGCACGTAGGCTCCGAAATCCTTCCTAATGGCACGTATACCGGCGGTCGTGTTGCGCATCTGTCGCAACTGTTCTTCGACCAGACGTTGCGAGATACGATCGAGGCTACCGCGCCGTATAACACTAACCAGATTCCACATACGACAAATCTTGCAGACTGGTTCACAGGGTACGCGGCCACAGCGGAATACGATCCGTTTCCGAATTATATCATGCTTGGTGGTGACTTGAAGGATGGTCTTTTCGTCTGGGCTGAGCTTGGCTTGAATACTTCGTCGAATTGGGACCACTATGCACCGTACGCGTCAACTTGGAAAGAGGGTGGTGGATATGATAACCCGGATTTCGACTTCTGGGCTGTGGCCAGTCCGCCACCAACACACGGTTAAGAGTTAGGAGTATAACAGTGGTGAGGGAGGAGGATACCTCGTGTGGTTAGGACCAGGGGGTGTTAGTGATGCAGCTGTAAAACAATTCTGGGTCCTACTGTGTCGCGGTCAGGACAGCTTTTAAGTTTTTATAATAACTTCAGAAGAAACCATTCACGGTTTTTAAAAAATAGCTTTCAATTTAAAACCAAATAGAACTTCATATTATATCAGAATAGTCTTGTTAGAAAAGTTGCCTGCACATGATTAAAGGTTGCGCAAGTCCTTCCTAGTGAGATGAATTCTTGAATTATTTTTATCAGTCGCAAATATCTTCCCTTCTACCCCTTATACGGAAATGCATAGACGCTAAATAGAAACAGGCTACAGAAATATATCGAAGGAAGTCCAACCTTCAGTCTCAAGAATCGAATACTTCCACAAACCATCTCATAAATAAACCAAATCCCACTCCCCCACTTCCTCCCCCCTCAACCTCTCCACAGGCAAAAACTCATCCTTCCCACCCGTCCAAAACTTACAATTCTCACTAACCAACCTCCTATTAAACGCAGCCCCCAGACATTCCTGAACCTCGCCTCCCCTAGCCCTCCCAATAGCTCCCTTCTCGCACTCCTCCAGACACCCTGTCTGTGTCTTGGTCGTCGTAACCCTCTCCCTCTTCTTCTCCCCTTTCCTCTCCCACTCCCCTTCCTCGAACCCGTGCATCTCCTTAACCCCGCACCTAACCCGGTAAGAGTGCTCTAACTCGTGATGCAGCTCTCTCGTTTCGTCATCATCCACGGCTCCTCCTAAGAGACCGGAGACTAGACCCCCGACGCCGTGGTCTAGGTCTAGGCCTATGCCTGTGATGCCGAGGAGGTTTAGGTACAGGTCTAGGTCGTGCGGGTCGAGCGTCTGGATCGTAGTCACATCCATCTTAACGTATGTCGTTTCGCAATATGCTGGCGGGGGCGGGGCCGCGATGATCTCAGGGGCAGGTGGTGGTGGTGGTGGCGCGGCGGGTTGAGGGTTTGCGGGGCGTTCTACAGATGCGCTAGGACTTGGTGGTGTATCTAGGACGGAGAGGTGCGTAGGTTCTTGCTCGGATGAAGTTGTAGAAGTTTGGCTAGGGGTAGTAGTGATGAAATAGCGTTCGCCTGTAGTTGTGGGAGATGAGGAGGGGGATGGAGTAGCTTCAAAAGCTGAAGATTGAAGACGAGTGACTTGGGTGGTAAACGTGGAAGCGCCTGTAGAAGTATACGTGTATGCCGGTTTGACATAGGTATGTATTGTCGCTGATGGGTTCTCAGAATCGTTAGGTTCATTAGGATTCATAGAACCATCAAAATTTCCATCGCCGCCCTTAACCCCGGGCAGCGGACCCTGTGGATAATTGTCCGGTCCTTCCATTGAAGGAGGTCGCTTCTGCTGCTGTTTCGGTGGCGCTTGGGGCGAATCCGTCGGCGATAGCACGCTTGGGTACATGTACTGCTCGCGATAAGCGCCCGGTTCCGGTTGTGTCGGCTTAATGCAGATCATATTCGAATGGACGTCGATGCGATGCTGGTTTTCCGGCACGCGGATGTGGATAGTACTGCAAGAGTCAAATAGATTATGCACCGCGGCCATGTCGAGAACACAGCTCCCAGTTGAAGCCATGTATTGAACGCCGAGTTGAGCGAGAGACGTAGCCATGGTGTCCTTTAGCTTGTTGTTCGTGAGAATTAATTATATCGAGTGTTGGGTTGGGCTGTTATTAGGTCCGACAAGATTATCGAGTGTAAGTAATTAATTGTATAATAGAAATTAGATAGATAATTATAAGTTTAAAAAAGCTGGAGAAATGAGGGCGCAAATGTTATATTATCGTGATAGAATATGGCCGCCAAAGCGACTCCGTATTACTTATTAGGATTTCCGAGAAAAGATGCATGGGGGGAGAGTTGATGTGTGTCCCTGAAAATAGAATCGACAACGGAGGTGGGTGATCGACAACCTCTTATACAGAATTTTATACGGCCATATCCCCAACATGTTTTGCAGAGAAGGGGTATAAATGATAGGGGTAACCTGAATTTACCAATCTAGATTCAATAAGTTGTCTCCTTCATGGTCGAAGCCGACCCCTTGGAGAGGGAGCTATCTCATCAATTTGTGGCTTTGAATTCTTAGTGTAGCCACGATCTAGACTTGGATTCCCTTTAGAAAAAAAGGCCTACTTGTCTCAAGGGTTGAGCGATGATATGGGGCGGCAAACCATTGCCAAGGGATAATTAAGCAGGGAGCAAAACTCGGAGTAAGTTAGCACGAGTTACTATGAATGATCGGAGGAATGAAGGGATAAGAGGATTTCGATTATCATTCACATGCTGTGGAATTGTCCATTGGAAAAGGCGAAGTATGTATCTTAATTCCGGGGAACGCCAGGCCCTATGTGTGTGTGCAGCGTTGCGGATGCAGAAAGTACACGACCAAACTCCCATATTGCTCATTCAAACCTATGCCGCACGCCTCGAAACACCGCACAAAATCCCATTCTCCGCGCCTAATGAAAAACTCGGCCTACATTTGCTTCGAGTCAGTCAAGTTATGCCAACAACCATCGTACTCTCATTTCTTCTCGGCTTCATCTTCCCGCTCGTCGTCTGCCTTGTCCTATAAGCCACCGACGCTAGCAGTAGGAAGAGCCTTTCCAGCCCGCCTGCCAAGTAATGTTGCCCCGTCGAGGTTCAGCTCGAACGCTCCTCGTTGTTTATTACGGTCGCGAACTTGCTGCCGGGCGGCCTGAGCCACAGCAGCACTATGTTGGCCGTATCCTTTTTGAGTCTCCCTGTCGGTAGGTCTATCCCGCTCTCGGCCACGCTCCTGGTCTTTGCCCAAGTGCGTCTTACGCATGCTTTGCTCGAGCTGTTGTGCTTCAGCTTTATGTACGTATTCGGGATCTGACTTTTCTTCTTCCGAATCTTCGTCAAGTCCGGCTAATCGCGTAGGTGGAGCTCCCTTCGCACCGATTTGCTTCCTGCGCTTGGCTTCTTCCTCTTGTCGATGTACGGAATAACCGACATCAAAGATCTCCCGAAGGTTGACCGCACCCGGCGATCTAAAATCCATACGACGCTCCCCATCAATGAGTCGTCCCGCATCAAATGCACGAAGTACATCAGGGTTCGCTTGTTTCTTCTCGTCGCGGGGTGTAGGGCCGGTTGCTTGTATCCAGGGGTGGCTTAGGAACTCTTTGATAGTATATCGTTCATCAGGATCAACGGTAAGTAGGTGAGATATTAAGTCTTGGGCGGACTTAGAAATGTCATCCCACCAAGGTGACAAGAAGGTATATTGGCCCTTGGCAACCTTCTCCGTCAGGACTTCAATGCTTTCGTCGTAGAATGGGGGGAACCCGCATAATAATGTGTATAACACACAACCGAGGGCCCACATATCAACCGACTTTGAGTAACGCTCATCCTTTACTATCTCGGGCGCCGTATACCCGACGGTGCCACATGGCGTCATGGTTTGATTATCCCAGACGATCTTCGACAGACCGAAATCAGCGATCTTGATTTGACCAATTCCTCCGGCTCCCAAGCCTTGAACGAATTCGCCTTCATCGACCTTATCTTCATCGCCGGGTTGCTTTGGTTTCGGGTGCTTTGATGGAACAAATGGTATCGGACTGAATAAGATGTTTTCGGGTTTGATGTCACTGTTAACTCACATGTTAGCAGACTGATGCAGGGGCCGAATATCTCGGGCGCTCAGTGACGTCACCGTCACCTAATTTAGCCGCCGCAATGCCACCCTCGGGTACACAGCTACATCATGCTGTCGGGAAAGTGGGTTCAAGGCTTGCGGCTCGCCGATGTGACATTGGTACTTACCGGTGTACGACGCCCTTCTCCTCGTGGAGGTACTCTAGGGCTTTTGCAACCTGTACAATGACGTGTCTCGAAAGCTCTTCACTAAAATAAGTGAGGCGCACAATTTGGTGGAATAATTCTCCGCCGGGCGCTAGTTCGAGGATAATATAGTAGTACTGCTTTGATTCCGAAAAGTCGACGAGTTTGATGATGTTCGGGTGGTCAAGTTGGCGCATGATCTGAACCTCCTTCAATATGTTCGCTCGCTGTGGGGCTGTCAGTTCTATTCATAGTGAGAGTATGATTGTGTAGATTATGATATGAACGACGGAAGAGAGAGAGAGAGAAAGAGTGAACGTGAAAGTGAAAGTGAAAGACTGGAAGAGAGGTAAGGAGATGAATTAGAGGTAGCCGGAGAGGACGCAGCTGTAGTAAAGTCTGACAAAAGAAAGGAAGATCTCCGCACCTCTGCTGCCTTCGGAACCTTCTTGAAATCCGGATGTAGATGCTTATTGCCCTAAAATTCGACCCCCAAGAGTTGGTAAAAAGGAAATAAAGCCTTGCGAAATTTTGAAAATATCAAAAAATAAAAATAAAAATAAAAATAAATAAAAACGACATGGTCGATGACACTAAACTCAACCGCCGGCGAACTCACCTGCATGTTGTTCATTTCGAATTTTCGGACGACCTTGATAGCAACTTCGCCAGCATTGCCTTTTAGATCTCGTGCCCGGTAAACATTGCTGAAAGCGCCGTCTCCCATCTTCTCTATTAGTTCCCATCGCTCCAGGCCAGGATACTTAGGAAACTTATTCCTATTTTCGTTCTCCTCTTGGACGATCTTGGCGGCGTGTGCATCTCCTACTCTACTCCTGCTCCTGCTAGAATGAGATCCGGAGACGCCCTGGTTGGCCTCAGCATGGTGGGCAGCAGCGGCGTCTGCCTGCGCGACACGATTTTGATTTTGGGTATCTCCAGGTTGGGCGGAATAGGTATCGGGAATGCTGTTGCGCTTTGGATTTCCGGCTGTGTTGCCGGGTTCGCTGACGTGTCCCATGGCTGCTTTTTGGTGCGCGTCTCTCTGTTGGGCAGAATATTCATGTTTCCGTGGCGTGTCGTCGTAGTTGGTCACCCTGGCTTGCTTGCCTATTTAAAGTAAATGATGTCAGTGGGACATGTGCATAGACGCATGGACATAAAGTTGGTTGCGGTAGATCGGATACCGGGGAGGTTAGGGAAGGTTCAGGAAAAAAACCAGGATGTAGATGGTAAAAATATGGAAAATCGGAATTGTAGAAGCGAATAAACGAATTCTATGTTAGGTAATCTGTGGGAGGTGGAAGGAAGGCACAAGAGAAAAGAGGCAAGCACGACACACCGAACAAGAAAATAATTTAAATCGGTAGGCAGAAGGGGAAACAACAGACAAGAGAAAATGACAACGGAAGGAAGAATCAGAGAATGGAGGGGCGTACCATGACGGATGAAATTCTTGAGTTGCTGAATTGTCGACATTTTCGGTAATTTTGGTAACCAAACAGACGTCACATTCAAATAACCCCAAAAAATGCGCCTTAGGCTTTTTCTTGTCCACTCTTCCTCTCAACCCCGTGTCTCTCTTTGGCGAGACAGGAAACTCGGACGCGCTACCGGTCCAGGACCCCTAAAAACGGTTTCAAGCTCGAACCAAGCAAACCCAAGTTGCAGCACGGGTGCCGTTCCTAAGTTAACTAAGCCCGGTCGTCCAACGAGTATGCGGCAAGTTAGCGGGAAGCTGCCGGAGTATGATGTGAGGTGTTTGGGTTCGCGGTTTTGGCTTTCGGTAATGTACCTAACCTAACCTATGTGCGATCCAACGGTTCGACGATTTGAGAGTAAACGGGTCGGTCTTTTTGGCCTGGTGGATATGAATTGTCTTGATTTGTAACAGAGGTATGTACGTGTAAGTAGGTACTGTAGGTATGTAGGGTTCGGCGGGGAGCAGGCTGCAAGATAATAGGTTTTCAATAGGTTTTCCCTCTCTCCTCTCCTCTCCTCTCTTTCGCTGTAATGCAAGTCACAAAAGTTCTATCGCGCGGCTATAACTCTTCCTCAACGTCTCTCTCTCTTGGCCGGTGTCTCCGTCTCACAATGCTAGATCGAATGGAAATAAGAGTCGCTCTCACAAGAGATTTAATCTATGGTAGGTCAAAAAGCACAGATCTAAAATCTCCGAGTAAAGAAAAAAGATAAGGAGGATAGGTAACCTAGATGGTGGAAACTGGTCGGGAGTTGCGATGTTTGGGGTGGACAGGAATTATCAAAGGATGAGGAACATTGAAAAGAAAGGTGGGAGAAATGACGACTGTGCGAGTGTTTAACGGCTGGATACATCGAAACAACTACGTACATTTACATGGTTATGGGCCTTGCTTAGCGCTCTTCTATGTAGTGCTTGTATCCGAGATCGATGTCGCCTGATGATGTAGTGGGTTTGGCTTAGCGTACCGTAGCGTACCTTACTTTCAAATTACCATTTTGCTAGGGGCCTAATATGGGGACTGGGGGGTTCCAAGGTAATCTGGGTTCGAGCCTGCCCTGCTGTGTGAGAACGGGCTACTGTATTGTACCTGCTTACCTGCTGTAAATCCGTTGTACCATGTAAAAGCCATGTTTCGCCACGTTGGGTACTAGGTACTATGTAGCGTCAAGTGCTCCCTAGCAAAATGGTAGAAATGGCAACAGTGGCTTAAGGTACCGGAGAAGAATTGTGTTAGGGGCACCGAAAATCCGGAATTTGGTAATAGAAAAGGGACTTTGGAAACCGGGCAATTTACTTTTTGATGACAAAACCTGTTCGAGGCCTGCCTGAGAAAAACACAAAAGAAAGAGACGTATCCGTAAGTACCATAAGTACCAGTTTACGTGGGAGAAGGCGCGCTGGCTGACTGCCCGAAATTGCTTGATCTGGCACAAGGTAGGACAAAGCGACGAATCAGGTTAAGTTAGCTCATGTGGAGACTGGAGATTCGGTAAGACAGCCATGTACTGTACATCTGGATATTAACTACAGCATCCACGATACATTTGGGTAGTACATGGTCCCCAAAAATCAAAACTCATTATTAATACATACATACATCGTAGAAATAGAATATCCATAAACCTACCTACCTATGGATGTACATTTGGTAGAATATACAAACATCAATCCTAGGTACATACCTACTTAGAATTGCCCGAGTCCTGCGACTGGCGACTCATCCGCATCTCAAATACCTAAACGGAGGATAGATGCAGTAACCGTGCATGACATTTTCATCATCACCATCGTCGATATCGGAAATTAAGCACGATATCATTACCAAACAAACTTGCAATCCGCAGCCAAGACGGCGCCAGTGAAATTTGGTTCATCGACGAGGGTATATGCGAACGAGACTGCGAGACCAAAATACCGTAGCATTCATGTCTTCCTCTCTTCCTCCAAGTAAAAAAAAAAAAAATACAAGGTATGGGTCTCTGCGGGCTGGCGTGCTGGCGGGTTAACAGTAAGGCGGGTATGTACTGTACTTGTGATGACGGGAACAGCATGTGATCGACATTTGCTCTTCCGAAAGTAAGAGCGTCTCCTCTATCTCCTCCCAAGTATGGTTACTCTACCTCGAATTAATGTCATACAAATTTCCAAAGTCAACTCCATGTTTGTCTAGTAGTAGGTATTCATATCAAACGGCAACTATGTAGTATTGAAGGATTCAATTGCATATTAGACACTCTTCTAATGCATAGGTACCTTTTCAAGGGACTCCATTCAAGCGATGAATGCCGCGTCTAAATTTCGAGGCGACGAATACTTGGAATATTGGATATACTAGATACTTTAGGTAGATATGTACATACCTAAGTACATAAGACGCAGCCCAAATACAATGCAATATGTACACGGCCGACGGCGCAGTTGCGGTACATAATCCGACTCAGACATCAGCCTTGGCGAACGTGCCTCTACCCGCTAAGCCTCCAAGCCTCTGATGTCGAGACGTGCAGCAGGGTCTCATCTCACCCTGGCCAGATCCGGTTATCATATGCGAATGAATATGCAACTGATATCTACATGCGAAAGTATATACATGCAAAAACATGGGACTGGTAATCGAAAAAGATGTGGTGATTCTTTTGCCTTTTGTTTTGGGAAAACTATCGGGAAATATTCTAGTTAATCCTATTCATTAGATACATGGTCTCATCATAAAAACCCATCATGACTCTTTCAATGCCAAAGACCCCAGAAAAAAGAAACAAATAAGAACAAACACTTCATGACGTAATGACGTATGCAGTATCGTCATTTCTCTCAGCCGGCCCCACCACACTATTTTATCTCCACTATTTTCCTGGGAATTTATGGAAGTTACTACGCATGGACCAATTGCCTTGTGACGTGACCCTTGGACCCAACATCATCATCGGTCCCCCAGACTAAACAACCCAACCCTGTCGACCCTGCTTTTCATCGCTATTATTCGCTGCAGCTTCCTTGGCAGATCCGATATATTTCGTGTTGGGCCAATGACGATGCAAAAAACATTCGAACTTTCTTAAACCTATCCGGACGGTCTCCTTCTACGGCGCCCGGTCCCGCGTCGACTTAAGTTTTAACCTTTAACTGGTTGGGCACCTACAATCCATCGTCATGCAGATACTCTGCAAGGCTATTTCCAATCCGGGAGTTACTGCCGTCAATCTTCAAAGACGTCCCTGCTATGTATAGAATATCCTTCAGCCTTAGTCATCCTCAGCCCCAGAGCCTCATCGATCCGGGCTCACATCCTAAGAAAAGTTGATCAAATACCTGCTACGTCGGCACTTACCTACCTAGGTAAGTACGTAGTCAATTAAGCCGGAGTTAGCTTTTGTCTTCGATGCCAGAAGCGTCTCTGTCCATCGAATATCGAAAATGTATCTTGAGGTTACAACTGTTGTGCGACAATCCTTGAAACGACGCTATTACCCTTTCAACTTCGATATACTCCAAACTCCCGGCTCGGCTTTGTAGCAATCTCATACATCATCAGGATTCTCGGCTGGCCGGGCTATCTCTTTTATTGAAATATTTATGCTGATCTTCCGGCAGTGTGGGCACATATCGGATACAGTAGCATCTACTACCTCGCGCGGGCTAGCGGGGAGCTCGCATACGTCAGTTGAATCGCATCTCCCCCGGACTGTCGAGATTAGCAATAGATGCAAGCATTGTTTATTGGTTCGGGTCGAGCCGGGTCAACGGCGAACCGTCATAGGCGCCGTGTTTAATAAATAGTGGTCGAGCTAGAAACGGGAGGGGGGTCTTGTCTAACAAATTAGAACCCGACGCTTCAGAACCAACAGGAAGAAAACCTCCTAGACGCAGGTCCTTGGTCAACTTAGCGAAAGCTTCATCCATACCCAGCAGCCCAGTACTTCCTATTTGTAGGATGGATACTCGAATACACTCACGTGGTAAGAAGAGATCCAAGCAACACAGGATGCTACTTCGCTTATGTACAATCTATCACTTCGGTCTTTAGGGCGTGTGTTCTACATTGTCTGAAGGTCACACATCGAGTGAATCTCGCCCCGTGGTCCGATCTTGGGGCAGACTCTGGCTTTCAACTGGATAGTCTCGTGTGGATAATGCATCAACACCGTCCTCTCAGGCCTAATATCAGAACACCCTCTTCAGTGCTTAGATGCTTGTTATCCTAAATGCCTTCACTTCTGTGTGCGACGCACATCGACAATTTATAGTGCTTATCTCACTTTTTTTTCACACGATGCCTCCTAAGTACCTGATGACACGGAGGCGCAGCGATGCTCGATGCTCGATGCTCTCCCCCTATTTTCATTACGTCATATGTCCATGACGTAATATAGACCCTGACATTTAGAGTTGGGACCATCCTAGACCATCCCGGATAGATTGCTAGCTGCAAGATTACTAACTTCAGTGACGACGGTCGACCAATCGCGACCCTTGGCACCGTAGCATCAAATCTACATAAACGGACTCAATCCTCGTTTGGGTGACAGTATGCATCTCATCGTCGGTAATACATAGACTGGGTCCTACAGGATTTACAACCACTCAATAGGACAATTACCTTGGATAATTGTTTGAAGATTGCTACAATACGAGCCGAACTTGTTACTCCGTAGAACGTTGGACCGAGACCAACTCCAGTTCGCAGGGAGTTCTAGGGGCCGACTCTTTTGGGGGCCACGTGGTTAACAAGGTATGGAGATGGACAGAGTCTAGAAGTCGCCTTGAAAGTGTTTTATCGAATGTAACAATATTATGCGTAGTGATATTAAGATTATTGTCCCAATGTCACAACGTTCTAACGGTGGTGCATTTTGAGACCCGCACCGATTCCTACGCGATTGTGCAATCAAACCACGCTCCTTACAGGGCAGTTACTAAAAAATCAAGTTACGAGGAGGGAAAACCAAACCATTCAGCATTGCTTGAAAACCAGATATTAAAATAAAGTAAAATATGAACATTGTAGCGAAAAGAAGAATTTGAGAGAAATTCCTAGATATGTAATGGGAAAGAAATTCACCATGTGAATGAAGAGTCGGTCAAAAAGGGGGGATGTTCTGCTTAGTAATACATCTACTATGCCAACCTCCGTTAGATCAATAACCATGATACTTCCAACAATTGCGTCTTCTTATGTGCTAGTAAGTTTTTTAATGAATAACATAATGTTCCCATCTCCGAGCTATCATAGATACTGGGTATATATACTCGTATCGAGAACAGACCGGTCATCAAGGTTAGATCTGCCTTGATTATTAGGCTGAATAGAGAGTATGATTTCTTACAGGCCCGGGAATATCTTGATATGTACCCACGAATCCGCCGAAAGAGCTCTCTCAAGCACAAGAATAATTTTTTATTCTTAATTGCACCTGCGTGGTAACATCACAAGAGCAGTTAAATACTGATCCCAAGCAAAAATTGGCTATAACTCAATGAGTCTATACGGAAAGTCACGAGTGGATCTTGTCATAAAACCATTTTTTATAACGTCTAATTCTAGATTTAGAGCCTAACCAGCTTATAATCCTTAGCCATAAAAGTTTGATTGTTTATGTTTAGGTAGGTAGGGCATCAGGCGGCTCCCTGATAGTGGATACAGGTTGCGTGCGGCTATAGCTTGAAGAGACGACAAACCTAGCTTGTACGATGAAGTGTAATAATCAAGCTCTATAGTTTCCGTTAGGCATCCATAACTCCCAGGGGTCTATTAGGGGCGAGACATACTTTGACAATCCCTTGCATATGCAAAATCCACGTCATTGATGTCTTGCATGATATTGAGGTAATTTTGATTGTACTAGGCGGTAGACTTGAGTACACAATATAACTATACTTTCTTTAGAGGTGTAATGATCACATGTCTAGAAAAGACTTCGCATCTCTATGACTACCTAGCTTACCGTTAATGATATGCTTGCGTAAGATAAGTTGATAGCTGTCAGCTTTTTTGATGAAAACTACTACATCGTGCTGACTAAGGAGTACGGTCGGTCATTTGACTGTAGTAAAATTAATGATATTTAATTTGATGCTACTACTCAGAACCTGCCGGTTATAGCCAAACGAGTACCGCCTCGCTATCCTGAATCGTAACGCTCGCGACTCCATCGTTGACGGTAATATTCTCGGTGTCGTTCCTGACATTATTCACTTCCTCGCCAAGACTTTCATAAGTCCACTGGCTGCCTGCGTACGTGATGCTATCTGCTGCAGCACCTGCGCCTAGAGGACTATTTAGGTGGTAAACCTTTACGGATTCAAGCCCATCCGGGACGGATAAATTAAGGATGACGCCGGGTCTATCTGTACCGGAAGATGTCTTATTCCAATAGTTAAGATTGGTGATAGCTATCCTCTTTGCCACATTGTCCTCGTACGCTCCGTAGACGGCCACATTCGCGGGAGGACTGCTGCCAGAAATATCTAACTTGGCAACTTGCGTTTTACCCGAGGACCCGATGAAGTCCGCCACGAACGGTTGCGAGTAAAAGTTGGAAAATACCTGGGCATCATAGCCGGCACTTGCTACGGGTAGCCATAGATCGTATCCTGCGTGCATGATCTGCTGGTAGTTGATTCGCGCGACGCCTATGACCATGCTGTAAAGATAGAAATCCACCTGCCAGAGCGCACTGCCAAGACGCGCCTGAAATTCATATGAGTTGGTTCTGAATAAGGAGTTGCCAACCTCGTTAAGGATGAAGGGAATTTCGGGGCGGTTATTCTTCAACCACGAGATACGACGCTTGAATTGGTTAAGGTGGTTGTAGGTAACGCTCGTGTCCATAAGTCCAGTAGCCAGGTCGTCGGCAGTTCCAGCATTTTGCTGATAGTAATGATGCGAAACTTCCTTGATAATACTCTTGTTATCAATACCGAGGTCAAAACATGTCTCCACGTCAAAAATATATGCTTCTTCCTGCACTGCGTTACCGAAGTGGGTTGCGACGTCGAAAGCGGTGAAGAAGCGGCCTTCAGGTAAGTCCACAGCCCCCAACACGGCATCTGCGTACTTGGTCCAATTGCCGACATAAGATTTGTTGGAGAGGTAACCTTGGTATTCTGGTGGATTCAGTTCTACTCCTCCCTCTCCTGTGAAATCATCAGAGTATAGATTCGCCTCATTGCCAGGCTGGATTGAATGAATATTATCCAAGCCGACACCCTCCACGGCGGATTGAGCCCAAGCAATGGTCTCGCTGATGTTCGTCGTTGCTAACGGGACCTGGACCATGTACTTTGCCCCCGGAAAGTTCTGAGTCAGGTTCCAGTAGGAAGGTCCGATGGTCGTGTAGCCGATGTTCTGATAATTGTCCTGCTCAGCGACTGGTAACGCAGGTTCTTCCTGTCCTGGGAGGAACCTTCCATAGTCAGGAGATGTCCCACCAAGCCGGATAATCGGATCACCTCCTGTTCGCGAGGTGACGGCCTTGATGAGGTTTATAGAAAAGGTGTTAGGGTTTCCGCTGTCATCTTGGGCATACCGAACGAAAGACGCTTCCTCGAAGGCGAAACCGCAAAAACTGGGATCGATCTGATCGGAAACATTCACAGCAGAGCCTGCGGGGATGTTGACAGAGAAAGTGGCTGTTGACCCATACCCGGTAAGAGCTAGGAACAGAGAGATCAACCTCGAAAGCTGTGGGCACATATTCTTGTTTCGCTCACTTAGCTCATTCAAGACAGTCGGGAGGAAACTATCAAAATTTAACTAGGTATAACAATGTGAGATGGGACGAAGGGGGTTGCACCTGTAGGGAACATTATCGATGGATATATATCTCTCCAAGAATCCACTAGATATTATGCTCGTGGCAGAGCGTCTTTTGAGGGACGCAAAACCCCATCCTATTACCTGACCTAGCGGCAACCCGAACATGGAAGACTCAAGTTGTGGCTATGTGGTACCCGTCAGCTAGGACCAAGATGTGAGATGATAAACCCAACATGCCCCGCTCGTTCATGTTGTAGTTGGAATCCCACGAATGATGACAAAAATAAGGATGCATATGTAAGTGATGAAGCCGGTATAAACGATGTCGTGATATATGGGTCAAATGAGAGTAGTTCGGTTCTCGGGGACGAGAGATCAGGACTGGACAATTTGTCCGGAGTGCGGTAGGATGCGGGGGCCATCGGGGTGAGGGAGGCTGGGCAAGCCCTAATGGGCAAAAAGCAAGCAAGCCGACTTGGCATAGTTCTTATTATAGGCAGATGATTTTCATAGTTTATTAGAGCCTCTTCCCATCCATGTGGGACAGCTGAGATCAGAATTAACCTAGCAACTCTCGACCTCGTATCTTCGACCAATCCCTCAACTATTTCGGGTTATGAAGAATAACAGCGCGAAGACAATGAGATTGGCTTTAATACTAGGATAAATGGAGGTAAAGCAGTAAATTCAGCTAATAACAACAAGGGGACAGAGAATTCAACATGCTATTTAGACGTACACACGTTGGTACGATTTGAGTAAGATAGCAAAGCTGCGGAGTTGAGTTCTCGGCGTGAGAAAAACCACGATAGGATATGAGCGTTTGCACTTACCGTGTTTATGAATACCTTAGATATGGGAAACGTATTTCAAGAGAGGATGTAAACACGTCGATCACTTGATGCGCAAATCCTCTAGCTATCTAGTATCGTATTTCTAGACGTCGAGAATTTGATCTGCCGAAACGTGTCAATTGTCAAGTCTTGTCACGTCGCTGCATATTCCTTGTTCAAGAGAGCCAAGAAACGAAACAAGCCCCGAAACTGGGCACCCCCTCGATGGCTTGAATTAGGTAAGCTAATAATGTCCTGTCTGTGCGTATTCTCGTCGTCAGTCCGACTTTTTCATACGGCATACCCATACAGTTTTTGCATATATTACGCACAGTATAACCCTTAGTAATTCATCGCCATCTCTATAGATAAGTAAGTTATTAGGTAATCTGACTTCATTTAGATTAAGACTCGTAGCAAATTTGCAACAACACTAGATTCTATTATTTTTTCGCCTTTTTTCTGGTTAGGTTTTCACGAGGAAATACATCCAATCCTCTCTGCTGGCGTATTAAAACTCTAATGTGATTAGTAATAATGCAAAGTTTCAGGAAGTAAGTTTAGATAGGTGGTATTATGCTACCTAATAGTTTCATCAATCATATCATATTAATCATTGACCTATTATACCGGTTGTTACAGTACTCCAAGCTGAAGGGATACGATACACTGAAGGAAGAAACTGAAGATCAAGGAAAGAGGCCATCGCATTACTTAATCTCTTGGACAGGGGGTGATGGAATGTAGTAGTGTGGCTGCGGTGGCTGGAACAATTACTAACCCAGCACTAGCCACTTTTCGCCACTTTTCTGACCATGATCTCCACCTAAAGCAGACCTCACCTCCTTCAACTCCCTCTCACTCCTCTCACACCTGGTTGCCTATATTGCCTAGCTTCATTTTCTTCGTGTGAAAACCTTTTCGATGCCTGAATCACAATACAACGCCCTTGTGACACTAGGAAACCGATGATATACTCCTGAAAAACATCCGGCTACGCCTACCTAGGCCGTCTAGGTAAGCAGAAAGGAGACACGGTCCAAAGTGATATCAGCCTTAACGCCACAAGTTACCCCAGTCCCTTCAACTTTTACGAAAATGAGTTGCTCAGTCTGTTTCAGCGCGCACGTGAACTTTTGCGCGCCATATAGGCCTTCGCATCGTGTACTAAGTCAGATTGGTCAGGATGGAAATTCACGTAGGGCATTCGAGCAGGATTCATAATCAAATCACTTCTAGGTGGGGGGAGACATACATTGTCTTTTCATCTTGGCCTGAGCGTCTTCTTCTTGCTCACAGCCCATCTCATGGCCATCATTCGCATTACAACATGGACAGAATGAATGGCTTTCTTCATCATCGCTGAAGTCGGGTGTGGGCAGTCTCGGGATTTTTGGCGCTCTGGGTGGAATTGACAGATTGTGCTTGTCCATATGGCTGATCTGCTGTTCGGACTCAGAATTCGCTTCCTTGATGCTGGGAAAGATTGGCCTTCCATTGTTGCTCGTGCGACGGGTGTGACCCCGTGCACTGGTTGAGACTCCTGCGCCTGGATCTGAATATGCACCTCGAAGAAATCTTCGGTGTTCGCTCTTAATGGATTTCCGCTTGTCCGGGGTTACACTCCAAATATCTGGTTCAATGGAATGCGCAACACCGTCTTTGTGCTTTCGTCTTGATTTTCCCTCGGTCGGCGAAGCTACATACGACGCTTCAGCTGAAGACCGTAAAGACGAGTGAGGAGGGAGCTTTTAATTGTTAGTCCGCATATACGAGTCGAGTGCCAAATAGCGTCGGTTTCCACCATCAAGACCTTGATCCTGTACGTGTGATACCCCGCTATATCTACTACTTACAGGATGATAGGCAATTGGCTGCGAATATTTAGACCAATATTCTCGGTGAGGGAGAGCTGCATGTGGCATCACATGATCATCTACAACTTGTCAGATTGGGGAAAACAAGTTCTATGCTCAATCTCGACTCAAGTCTTACACGACGGCCATGCACTTCTTTGATCACGCGGAATACAGATGGGACGCTCCATGGTGAAGAAGTCTTGATCATGAACTGGGTAATGGGCCAATCTTGAAATCTCGCGACCGTCTGGGAGATTTGTTAATCATACGAAGCGTTGGTGGGACGGGTACGACTGAACTTACGCGATTCATTGGTGTGGTGGGCCTCAAAACAGGTAGGACGGCTTTTGCAATCTTTTTGTGGATGGGCCATGATGATTTTTATGCTTGGTGGCCCTATTTTGATGAAAGCTGATAAAGTGGTGAATAGAGAGGGGGAAAGAAGAAGAGGATGGTAGGGGAGGGTGTGGGTTTTTATGTAGAGAGGTATCGAGGCAGGGCAGGTAGGGTAGGTAGGTCGGCCATCACCCCCGGTACCTTTTGAGCTTGACCAATCAGGATGATTACTCACAACCAATCAGACAAGACTAGCAACCTCATGCATCAGGATCCCCGACCGCCGCAATGCTCGTATGTACGTCCCTTATCCTCTCGGTTTTCGACTATCTTCAGCAAGCCGATTTTGAGGTTAAATATACCTCAACGTCGATGCACTTCTCGGTATAGTCCCCGCGGATCAAGTCCTACAAATCACGTGCTGTGATACTAGGCAACGGGTTGTGGCCGGCCTAGGTTGCCTTCTATGAGGCTCTCTGCTTAATGTACCCTAGGCCTTGCGAGTCCTAGTAAGGTCACACTTGTTGCTGCTATTCAAATTCTTGCCTGATATCCGCCTGATATTATCCCTTCATCTATTGCCTTTCCTATCGGAGACGCCGATTACTCATTTGCTACCCTTATACTTCAAGTGATCTTCGGCTTTTTTTCTTCTGTTTCCTCCTCTTTCTATTCTACTATATTGACACTTTTTATCGTCTGCTCCCTTCGACCTCGAAGCTGGGAATGCGCAATGCCAGTTAGCGAGAGTGGTCTAGCCGTGATCTGCCGAACGCGTCTGGTTGACCTATAGGTCTATTCGATGAGGCTCTAAGTGAACCATCTCCCATTTATTAGCCGTCTATGGTGTCGCACGGCCGTTCCGTTAATGATCTTAATGTTGCGCAGCAGATATCCGAATCTAGTGCTGCTTGTCTTCTCTACCTACCCAGATCGAGGAGGAAAATGATGAAACTTGTCGTACATGGTATGTCATCAGCCGATACCAATCATACACTTCTTAATATTCATCAATCATATTCGGTATCCTCCCGATTCGTCAATATTTTGCAGGTATATCCATCTCCATGGGCGTGGAAAATGTTGTATAGTGTAGCGGACCCTAGCCTACCCAGGCTGAGAGTACTACAATGAGCTACCTTGAACATCGCGATTACGATTCATAAAATAAATTCAACAGCGAGCTTCTTCTTCTTTATATATATAGAAGACGTATTGCGAGATGTATCTTGTCGAAGTACTGACTTTATCTATGCAGGGGTTGTACCAGATTCGCCCCCCCTTGACAATTACCATCGGAGGAACACTCCGACAGGTTCTCATGATACCGCAATTCCTATGACAATAGTGGCAACCGGTTTTCATAACCGATGTCTTTCGGGCCAACAATAACCTTACTTACCTAGATATGTAACAATTTGAACAAACATCCCATACCCCAACTACATGCGACCATGAAAAGTTCGAGGACCAACAACAATTGGTGCATTACACTGCCAGATCGTCCTAGCTGCCGTGTTATGTTACTCGACATTCGGCAGCATTCGACCTAACGGCAATGTACACGTTCGATGTGACCATCTCGCATGTCTAAGTAGACTCACAATCGCTCTCCATGGAGCCGCATTCTACGGTTACCTAAATTTACGGGACTATCCAATGAATTGTCTTGGATTTGATTTCCAATTAAAATAAGTGACTAACTTACAATACATATCCATGACCAGGAAGCAAACGCTACGTATGCATCGCGAGACAGCCCTTAGCGCTAAATAGTTCTGTCCGACAACTACCAGGCCCCGGATCTTATTTGTCCAGTTACACGATAATCATTCTATACGTCAGCACCTAGTTGTGCTGTTATTTCCCTTATGGTATCTATTCTGTAAGTATTAAATTGTATATCAAGATGCTCGGCAAGCTTAGACCAAAGGTGAGTCTTCCGATTTGAAGCCGTATGTGTTCGTCTAAACAAGATATTCCAACGTTACATCACTAAAAATGAGGGAAGTCTGGACGGTGATCATATCAGAGATTAGGACAATGCCGTTGACAATGCCGTTAAGCAAGCTAATAATACTAAAACTAATCGGATACGTTTTAGCCCGCAAATTCGAGAGTCTACTGGACCTTTGGGTATCCGGTGAAACTCGAACCTGTTTCTCGCCTCCCTACCCCGACAGTTCCCGGCTTGCCTGCATCTGTCGGTATCCTTAGCGGGACATCTGGGTTGTCAACCTCATGCGGCTCTCTGAAGCGTTGTCTTTTATCCTTCACCAAGTCTAAAACAGCAGCCGGAGCCATTGCCCCTCGACGTTAGTCGGATTTGGCGGCAGTATCGACCTCATTTGAGGCTATTCGCCTAAGATATTGGATATGTACATATTCTTGAATAATACTCAGTAAGTAAGACTCATCTAAGAGTCACATTATCGTCATTACTGAGATATTTAACGTATGTCCGATTAGATTGTGATCACAAACATCCCATAGATTGTCTAGTTAGTATGATAAGTTGACAGACACAAAACACTTCTAGGCGAAAAATCCAGAATCATATTGTCTGTCAGCTACCGGCCTACTTAACAGAGCAAGCCTATGAACAAAAGGCGTCAAAGATGGTACTGAGAGCCCCCGCAGCCGCATTGTGATCCACAAAGGCTTTCCGATCATCGATAATACTCTGGGTATCACTACCTATCTATTCCCTAAAGAAAAATAAGAGATCAGCCTTGGCAGCCCAGCCCATTCGTAATCTCAGATAACTTAGTATAGCAACGAAAGAGGATAATATAGTAAAGGAAAAGAGGCACCTGGTCACCGTAGAATTATTATAATGAGACTCTGCGTGATATATTAACCCCCAATCAAGTATCACCAGATACTAGGTAGGGGGTAGTTGGGGTTTTCAGGGGCATATTCAAGGGCCATGTACCTTCTGCGACGAACTAGCTCTAAAGTAGATATAAACTTTTTTTTATTACATATGAGTTTACTAAGAAAATAAATTCTATTCAAGAAATTTATCTATATGGAAAAACAAGGTACTACGATTGAAGTTGGAAACTTCAAAGTTGGTGACAAATGTCGTACGTATCGATAGGGGCTGTCTGTGCACTGCCACATACTGATAAGCCACAGCATGTGTGGCGTAAGCTCGGGAAGGTACCTAGGTACCCTGCTAGCATCCAACGCTGTTCTTCGCGCTTCACCTTCATTCAACTTTTCGCGACAACAATTCTGTTCTCCTAATTTTGCTGCGTTTGTAACTTAACTCCGAATTAATTATAATCCGGCTCACATCAATCCGCGCATTCTACCTTGACTTTGCAAGATATCGCCAATTCGACCGAATCGCAGCCATGGGGAAGAAGAAGCGTGGCCACCCCGACGTTGAGGAGCTCCTTGCTCGACCTTGGTGTTACTACTGTACGCTCTACTAGTTTCACCTTTGCGTCCATGAGATGTATTGCTAATTAATTTCTTAGGTGAACGAGACTTTGAAGATCTGAAGCTTTTGATATCGCATCAGAAGGCGAAACATTTTAAATGTGATCGATGTGGACGGCGTTTGAACACAGCTGGAGGTGAGAAATTCCCATTCTTTAAAACTAATTTGACGCGACATAACCGCTGATCATTGCTTGCGACAGGTCTCTCTGTTCATATGAATCAAGTCCACAAGGAATCTTTATCATCAGTCGAAAATGCGCTCCCTAACCGACAAGGCCTCGATGTTGAGATCTTCGGTATGGAAGGTATCCCGGAAGACATCGTCCAGCAGCACAACCAGCGTATCATCCAGAACTTCTACCAAGCCCAAGCCGAACGATATGCGGCGACGGGAAATCCCCCGCCTGGGCAGGGTCGCAAGGGTCCAGCTAAAAAGATCAAGATCGAGACTGCAGATGAGATCAAGAAGCGATTAGCAGAGCACCGTGCGAGACTGGCCACCCAGAAGTCGGCTATCGGTGGTGGAAGCGCAACTCATACGCCACGCGAGGGTCTGCCTGATCGAAACAGTCCTGCACAAAGTGCATCTCCCGGTGCATTTGTACGTATTTCGTCATTCAATCTTTTCTGTGTTGCTATGTAATCTATGCTAACTAAATCGAATAGAACTCACCTTTCCCTCCTCCGGGAGGTCAATACCCGGGATTCCCTCCCCAGTCCGTGCCCGGTTACTCACCTCCGCCTCAATATCCTGGCGCATACCCACCTCCAAATCTTCCCTCGCGACCCGGTAGCAACCTTCCCGCTCCTCCCGGATTGCCTCCTCGCCCCGGACAAGCTGGCTGGCAAGGAAATGCATCGACAATCGACGAGCTTGTATCTGGAGCTGCCCAACAAGGTGATGATATCGACCAGATTATCAGAATGGCTGAAGCTGGAATCAAGCCGCCGAAGAAGCCAGAAACACCGACTACTGGCGAGGCCGGCGAAGCGACAGAGAAGAAGTCGAAGAAGGACAAAGACAAGAATGTAAAGATGGTATACGACGACGAGATCAGTCCGGAAGAGAGGATGGCTATGATGCCGAGATACGCCTTCGTCCCGGAGGCTAGTGCTTAGGGTGACGAGTGAGTGTGGTTTGTAATATTATGAAACGACGAATGCGTATTTAGTCCCTTCATGTTGGGGTCTATGAGCTAACGTCACGCAGAACAGGCTGCCCGGGGATGCTAGGGCAGTTTATTAAATATCTAAAAATTGCAAAATGGTGAAATATCCAGATATTGTTCTCGTCCCTGTATTGACTTCGGGTTACTCAAGAATAGCTCCAAACTCAGAGTACTGACCACAGCATTGCATATCCAAACCAAGTGTCCAGATATTGAACTTCAATGTTCAATCAAGAAAGACTTGGAGACAAACCAAATCAAAACTCAATTTGAGTGAGATATCAACTCTGATTGGTCCTTACAGCTTTTGTCTATGGCAGTGGGAGTTCCACTTGATATTAACTTTATTTAGTATACAAGTACTGAAAATATCAAAGCATATTGATGATTACCCCTTTTCTCATCTAACTAGTACGACATCCACTAGGAAACATTCGATAGTCATCCGGATATGAAATTATTCACTTACATATGTATGATTTAACAGTATGGTTACTGTAGATGACGTCATTTATTGTCCCGTCCACATCCAAGTGGTGTAATGCGAGCTTCCGTCAATACTTTAGGTACACAGCAAACGACAACTACGAGACAATCCATGGATATTATAAACCAGATTACTAGAATGTTTCTCCATTACATACTTTAACATATAATCTTCCGTCGCAGCCGGCCTTGTTACCTGGAACCTATTTTCACTCACCAATTGATCAACTCATGTTTGGACAACCATATATTACTTATCCGGACGTTCCGTACTAACCTGGAGGCTACTTTCTAAATATCAACTTATGCCCCTGCCTTTCACCTAGTGACACCCGGACTTTTGAACAACACCTTGGCTTCTTCAAGTCGCTTCATCGTCAACGTTGACGAGACCCTCCGGACCGTAGACGCCAACAAGGAACTCCTAGCCAGCCTTGACCGGATCACAACACACTTCCCCCCGGTTCATACCTGCTCCACAGGATGGAAATTCGAAGGTTTCTACAACGGACCAACCTCAATCGCATATATGTTCTACCGATTATCTCAAATTTTCCCAGACATGGAATTCAAGCAACAGTCTCTCCTAGACTGGGCTGAAGCCTACCTCGAGCTAGGCGCCCGCCGGACGAAGAAGGTTCCCTACCCAACCAACTGCGGTATCACAAACGAGACCCTAGCCCATCTCTCCCTTAGCGCAGTCATGAAGCAAAACATGAACCTAGTCCGACGAATCTGCTCCGTCGACGGAGACGTCAACGACGAACTGCTTTACGGCTCCGACGAGTGGATGTACGGTCGCGCCGGGTACCTGTACTTCCTACGTCTATGCAAGACCCTCGTCGACAAGACCGAGAACCCGGAATCCAACACGGCAAAGCTCCTCCAGACAACTATTCAAAGAACGGTGACCCGCATCCTATGCACGCCCTGGCCGCACATCTGGCACGACAAAGAGTACCACGGCGCGGCCCACGGCACCATCGGCATGATAACGCAGCTCGTGCTCTCAAGCCCACATATTTCCATTGTCCTACATCTCATGCTCGAAAGGCTCCTTGAGCAGCAATTCTCCAGCGGCAATTTCCCGCCTACAGTCAACTCTCGCATGGATCACTTGGTCCAGTTCTGCCACGGCGCGCCAGGGTTCAACATCGCGCTACGCTCGCTGCTGCCGCACTTTCGGGGAGAAGATATTAAGCGCAGGATCGAGACCGCGATGGAGAACGCTGAGGAAGACGTGTGGACGAGGGGCTTGTTGACGAAGAAGCCGTGCTTGTGCCATGGTATCCCGAGTAACGCGCTCGCGCTCAAGGAAGGGAATGAAGAGAGGTTTCTACACTTCCTGTCGTGGATGAGTACGGAGGAGATGGAGAAGAGGGGATGGTTGGCGGAGGAGCGGCGCGATGATAAGGATGCGGGCTTGTATACGGGGGAGGCGGGTCGGGCGTGGGTTTGGGGAGTTGCAGCGAGCGGGGGACCCAGAGTGCTTATTGGGTTTAATGATTTGTGAGGCTACTAAGCTGTGGGCGCTGCTAAGAGAGGAACTGGAGTCGTGGGTCGGGAATGGGAATAAAAGGTAGATGGGCAAATTGATATAGACGATCAAGTCTTTTGAGGTATAAGATACAACGACGACGTTAAAGGAGGTTCTTCTTCCCCTCAATTACGCTCACTACCTATAATGGTTATACATTATTGGCCAGTCTGTTAAATTGGTCCTATGACTATCAACTCTAACTAAACCTTCTCGGTAATAACATATTTCGTACGAGGTACCCCTTATTCAAAATGTGAAGGTTTGTTCAGCTACTAAGCCAAGGATGAACCTCCCGCCACAGCCCTGAAGGCTTAAACCTGGTTGGCTAGATCTCGCATTACCCCTGCCCACCAATCTGCGGGGAATCGATCTTCTCGTAAGTCCCTAGCAGCCCCGTCAATGATAGCGATATATACCTAGGTAGGTATATAGAGAGCAACCGTATTTAAGACGGTCTAGGACGTTTAAAGTACCTTGCGGCAATAAGAACCAAAGTTCTGCCTTATATAAAGAAATATTCTTTTACTTTATTTTTCTGCCTCTTAAATGACTCTAGCCATCCTCCAAGTCCGCCTTCTTTTTAACTCTCTTTCAAAGCCACCCCACAACGCCCCCAGCACGCTCCCAGGTGGGAAAAAAAACCCGAGATCGTTCAACAACTTTCGCATGGTTACGCAAGAAATATATTACCTTCGTCGATAAGGCTACGTACTACCGTACAGTATCCGACGATGGGGGTCCCTCAGGGGGGTGGGGGCAAACATTTAATCTAAATGTATTCGCTATGCGATCTTCCCTCATGGGTGTACCGATATAGGGCCAGCTGCAAGGTCAGGGGACTAGGTTCAATTTATGTCTTAGAACACTGATGCATATTGGTGTTGAAGCCACGGTGTAACCCAAGGTACCTACGTATACCTAAGGCTACACCGCCTTTCCATTTCGTGTTTAGATAGGTATGTACCACGCTGGGATGGATATAGTTACTCTGCAGTCTATAATAGAATGAAGTCCCACTATACGATCTAATTGATTCTAGGTGAGTATTCTCCTACCTTACGCTTACCGTTGAAGTGCTTCAGTGCATGTCTCCTCTTAGTGCAGACAGAGCCTTACTAGAGTGCCTCGATCTAAGCTAATACCACCTCATGTATCATCGGAACATGAGAGCATCAGTTCTCGGTACTCGCAATGGAACTGTGGGGTGCGTTGCAGCAGGCTGCACTCCGTAGAGTGACAGCCTTCTGTAATCATGATGCAGAAATGGAGGATTGCAGCTTCAGAGTTTTCCCTTTGTGGCCTGTAGTCTAGATTATGACACCTTCAGGAACTCTACTCATAAGCGGGCAGTTGATTGGACTGACTATATCCATAAAGTATGAATTAAGAAGCAGTCAAAATCCAACAGCTCTCACCCCTATCAATGAGAAGTTCTTCTCCAACACGCTGTTCTTTCAATAACGTTATGCTTACCAACTAGGCTCCATAACTTCGTTTCTTAAGATGGAGTTAGACACGAACATAACCCAGAGATTTGCAACTGGTATCACTTGCTGCGCGATTGTCATACTATCCGTTGCTCTGCGCTTCTGGTGCAAACTCTCACTAAAGAGTGGTATATACGCGGAAGACTGGTTGATGCTGGCCGTAGTGCCGACATACATTGGAGCTACAGCTGATGACATATGGGGTAGGTTCCCCGAATCCCTTGCATTTCTCATGTCATTTGACGCTAATATTCAAAGGACTCCTGAAAGGCAGCCATGGCAAGGAGATAGAAGCAGTACTTGCTGCCGTGGTGCTCGATCCATCACCCGAAAATGTCAAGGACTTGGAAATTTCGTTAAAGGTATTTGTAGCCAATTATCAATTAATAGCAATTTGACCCTTTCATATATCAAGACTTAACAAAATACAGTCTCTTTATATCGGTTTCTTCCTCTCCCCTTTTGTCCTCACAGCTATTAGAACATCGATCTGCTTGTTCTACCGGCGCATATTTACGACACGCAACTTCCTAATTCAATCTATGGTGATGATGATCCTATGTGGTGCATGGTTCATTGCGTCCTTTGTCATTAGTCTAGTGTTTTGTATTCCTATCGATTCGTTCTGGCACCCTTTCAAACAAGCCCGCCGCGTAAACTTCGATCTTTATTATCTTATAATTGGAATTTTCGAGACTATAATCGATTCTGCAATACTGGCCCTCCCTATTCGAGCCGCATTCCACATTCAGCTCCCCTTGAAAACCAAGCTCCTTTTATCTGGAATCTTTCTTTTAGGAAGTTTGTAAGTAAATACCCCATCGAGGGCAAATTTGGTTCTCGGCATGTACTCATCATGTTTATAGTGTTATTATTACAAATGCGTTTCGCTTATCTGCTCTTTATCAACCCAATGGTTCTTGGGGTGAGAAATGAAATTTGAGCTCTACCGAGATAGTGATGGTTGCTGACCGTTTAGTGTCATTGAATGAAGCGGCATTCTGGACTGAAATCCATTGTACAACAGCGGTACTCTGTGCCAACATTCCAATCTACGGGCCTCTCAGATCTATCGTGAATGACCTGTTTAATGGAATTCGAAGCATGTTCTATTCGTCATTGCACTCGCTACAGAACAGCCAGGCAATGATAATTGATGATCCGGCAAACGATCCTCAGGGTGGATTCCGTATGGAACGTGTCACGTCTCATCCGGGTGTAGGTGCTTATCATCGTTCGAAATATCATTCGGAGAATTCGAGGGACTCTATCCTTGCCCCCCATGAAGGCGTGGATCTAGCTATAGCTAGGGGCAGCGACACATCCCTCGACTACCTCAATATCTCACAGGGTGGAATAGGTCACACGAGGAAGATTGAAGTTGTTTGATATTTAACAATAGTGTGTGTGGGTCACATTGCTAAGGTAGGTGGTCAGATACGGAGCTGCCAATGGTTTTAGGTCAAGGAAAGATCAGGGGCCTTGTGCTTGCGAACTGTAAATCGATTCCGAATAACCTTTCATGTCTTCATCTTGTCTCTAATTTCAACTATATTCCCTCCACGTTCGAGCTTTATTCATAAGCCGGGTTAAAATAACGAAAAGAGAAAGGCGTTGGTGTTCATAGACTAAAATCCTATCCCTTAAATAAACTCTACTTATAACAGTGTCCAAAGCTACGGTATGTTGAATACCTAGTGATTCCCAAGTTAATTCTCCGACTAGCTCATCCTCGTGATCATCTAAGTTCTTTGCCTACTCATCTCCGGGGAAGATATACATGTCCCACTTATGGAGAGTAGCTGTTGCCGTATTGCATGTATTGAAATTTGCCAACTGGCTTGACTCTACAGAAGCCCTCGGACAGTCGTGTGTCGTGTACACGGTGTAGTTAGCATTGCCACCTTTGCCGAAAGTCTTCGGCCCTACGGGGAAGAATCTATAGTATGAAAAAATTGTTTAGCTTTTATTCATAAAAGATGATAAAGGTGGAGGTAATTATAGTAGTAGATATAAATATTTATATTTATGAATCGGAGGGATTGAAAACTCACGACCAGATTTGAGGGTCACCTCCTGCAATACCATCACATGTGACATTTCTATTTACCTGGGCGGTTGCGACGCCATCCTTGCAGTTTTTGTCCGAGTAAAATGTGATGTTCCATATTGGCCATTGGGGTTCTTCCTCTTGGGCTCCGACTATTGCGGCCAGGAACGAGACGAAGACCACAAGGACTATGTTGAAGTACATGTTTAGTTTCGGACTGCTGAAGTAAAATAAATCTAGGCAAAGAAAGGCGTGATGATTGCTTGTGCTATAAAGAACATCAGAGTTCTGGGGAGACTCTGGCTCTCATTTATATCTTCCTGGGTGGTTCCACGCATAGTTCATGGTTTATCAAACTCCCGAAATTGGGATCATGAGCAACCGTCCTATAAACCACAAACTCTCAGTATCCCTTAGATCATTGGTTGGAAATTTTGAATATACCAAGGAGCCAAATATCCAGATGAGTTCAGCTATATCACTTCCGTAGAAGGAAAGCCTGGGTTTCAATTCAGTAAACATAGGCCTACCGCAGGAGGGTTGCTACTCAATCAGCCACTAGAAAGAAACTAGATTGTGGTATTGTTGCTCAGATGCCACCGTTTCCTAACCACATGCAAATTATGATCGGATCTCGATTAATTTAAGTTCGTCTTCCCAACAGTTCAGAGTTCTCAAATCGTAGTTAGTTTAAGGAGTCACAGGGTGACACGCCTTCGAAAGATGTCTTACTAGAAATTCAATATCACACAGTAAGCAAACAAAATTTACGCCCGATTCATATTAACTAAAATCCTTTAGTTAACTGGAGATACCTATGCCTTGAGTAACCAGCTCTGTCACCCATGTTAGGAAGATATCTTCAATGTAACTGTGATTAACTAACTGTCGAAATTTGGGAAGGGTTCCAATTACCGTGTAACATAGCACACCAGAAATCCGATTTGGTAATTTTCTTCTCGCAGAAGGAGACTCTTATGGGAAAATAAGTTGTTATATAATACGTACATACATACATGCATACATACATACATACGTAGAGAAGAGTAGTAAATACAAGTGTTTAGTGACGACACTCACACGGATATCTCAAATCTGTTTCCAGTAGATATGTACAAGAACGAAAGGTAAATATAAATAAAAAGAAGCGAATAAACTAAAATAAAAGAAAAAATCACTTTTTGGCAGTAAAGCCCGTAGTCCTTAGACACCCCCGTCAACTTCCTAACCCTAGTCCTCCAAACGCCGGTCCCCTGGACGCCTATGCCGAGCCCCTTAAGGTCGTCCCTCGTAGAACGTAACGCCGAAGCGCCCGTTCGTGGAGCAGATCACCGGGTTTCCGTGGTAATCGTCGATATACGCAACGGTGAAACCGAGCTTGCCAGACAGATAGCTGACCACGTCCGACAGGAGCGCGGCCTGCCAATCC
This sequence comes from Annulohypoxylon moriforme, assembly GCA_022695765.1. Lineage (NCBI taxonomy): Eukaryota > Fungi > Ascomycota > Sordariomycetes > Xylariales > Hypoxylaceae > Annulohypoxylon > Annulohypoxylon moriforme. Next base: position 239,208 of record MU403131.1, on the reverse strand, counting down.
TCAGTTGCCTTGATTGCCTTGGCACCGGAATCCTTCGCCTCTAGAATCGAGTCCGTCGCATCGTCCAGAACACTGTTCTCGCTGAACCCAGTCGTAGCTCCTGTGCCATCGGTGGCCGCGATAGTGACGGCACCGTCCATACCCCGGATCAGGGAAACGTCAGCCCACCCGGTACCCGAGGCATCGAGCCCAATCTCAACCCAAGTTCCCAGAGTATGCGCCGAGCCGTCGAGGTTAACGTCAGTCGTGCCGCGCACGACACGGCCCTGGAATCCCGAGGGCAGGGAAAGGAATTTAGTGGCGCCTGCGTCGACGGAGATGTACTTGCTAGGCATAGTATCGCAACCGTTCTCGTACACGAAGTAGCTACGGGTCTCGCTGTCTGCGTTGGTGATGCTGAGACCGGCACCACCCGTGTCGGTCTCAGAGTCGGCATTGGCGGCTTGCGCGGAACAATTCGAGCGCGTAGCTAGCGCTCTGGGTCCCCGGTGACTGGGGGAGATGGAGAAGGGGAGGGCCGAAGCCGTGGTGAGGAGGAGAGTGGCAATAGTAATGATAGACTTCATCTTGATCTCTGGATTTTGATGTATAGGTATGATATAAGTTTTATGAGTAAATTTTATAACTAGTCTTATAGTTATATAGTTTCTAGAAACGGAATAGATGAGTAGATAGATAGGTAGTGACTCGTAGGTATGATTCAAAGGAATGGAGCTATTGTATACCAGACACAATATCTAAAAGAGTGTAGTTTTCACGACCCTGAGTCAGTTGGCAAGTAAAGGAGGAAGACGAAGGGAGCTACGATGCGTTCCCTTTGGGGGCATTTCTTTATATTTAGGTAGTCGACTTCGACTCTCCGCCTACCTTAACTGTAGGGGCCTAACATTCGTCGTCAGCCCCCTAGCGCGAGAGGATTCTTACTACATGAGACGGTCGACTCGAGGGCCAGCTCGGCTCAGGGTTGCCGACTAGGTAAGCAGGTCCTTGGAAATCAAACTTGAATCCAGCTTCTGATTCACTTTGCCCCCCTAAGCAGCCACCCAGGTGGACATATGAGTAGCAATTAATAGTTAAGCCTCCCAATCACAGCAAGATAGCTTGGCCGCCCTTAACTGTAAAAGGTTAGTTACCGAGTCCGAAAGATCTAAGGATGCGGGTACCTTGCAGGGTTAGACCATCGATCTACGCAACATGTACAGATTGAATCCCGGAAATTTCAACCTAGGTGGCTTCGATTGCGGCGGACGAAACATGAGGCCAATCAAGGCGAGAAGTTCATTCGAACTTTTAAGAAACGCCGCCTTGTTTCAAGACGGCGTGCGGGCGCGGCTAGACGAACATTCTAGACAGCACAACTTTGCTCGCCGATGCGACGGCGTACGAGCCGATTGGTTGCGTTGGGTAGCCCCATCATAATAGCATCTAATCGCTGTCATTAGCGTCGCATCGATTCTGCTGGAATTACGAATGCAACACGTATACCTCTGTAGGCAATGCGTCGGCATGAATCTAGCCATTAAAATTTATAATTTACCATTTCATAGCGTGATAATTTTTATTTGACGTCTGTTGGAAGGGGTGAAATGTTAGCTTTAGAGTCAGGGGTTTTAAATCCTTTTAAAAGGAGGACTTTTACCTTGAAGGATTGCAGCCACGTCGGACAAGAAAGACCGCATAGCACCGTAGGGGAGAAAAATGTTAGTTCAACAAAAATAAATATGGGCTTGCATGTTCATCACAGGGATCGTCAAGGACCTTGTTGTCAAATCAGCGCGAGTGTATATAAAAAGGGACCTATTATTGGATCAGAAACCCGATAATCTGGCTGTACTATGTATAGGGTGCACGTGACGGATCGTTCCGAAACGAATGGAATGGCCCGTGCATTTGGTGTGAAAATGGAAGGGCGGGGTTACCCTTTCCCCCTTTTTAAAAAATCAAATCGTCCTTCCTGACACCAAATATCTTTCGATAACCCGGCAAGATGATAGGATTTACTCTTTATAAGTTATCCAAGCATCGTAATCGAAATCACAGCAAAATTCGCACCAATCATCAGTTGGACGGGACTGAGGCTCTTTAACCGAATCGGTGTCGACCTTGGAAATCAGGTTCGGATCGCCATCACGCATGCAGTCTTCAACTCCAAGACAGTTGACACAATCCTTACGGCTGTCATAATCGTGAGGGCCATCCCAACCCACATAACCATCCTCATAGTCTTCACCTTTTTCAGGACTATTATCGCCGTAACCCTCTCTCAAGTTATAGAACTCAGTTCGCTCCAGCCCTCGCCACTCAAGTTTATGCAACTCCATCGCAGTTTCTCGCCAACTTCCGTTTATTAAATAAATAGAAGTTAACTCCAAGGTTTGAAGGGTGCCACAGAGCGGTTTCAACAGTGCAATCAGCTCTTCCTGTTGCATATATTTGCGGCGTATTCTTAACGTGTGCAACCTTGGCAGGGGGTGAGCTGTTATGGCAGCTGTTAACGGCAGCTTGTTGTCCGTGAAGTTCGGCCAGATATCTTCGAGGCTCTCGTGATTGAAATTTAACGTTAATTCGCGTAATTCCGTGGCAGCGCCAAGAGCCTTTGCTAGCCCTGCACACCGGTCCTCCCAAAATTCGTCCAGGTGACTGTCGTCGGTGTAGGTGAGGCTCAATTCGATTTTTTTCATGTTTCGGAAAACATTACAAGCACGTTCGATTTCGCCATCCCCGTGAGGCAGGGACCTGAAGTAGAGGCCAGAGTTCCAAGGTTCAGTATAGTCATGTTGGCCGTCATCCTTTCCACTAAAATAATGCACTAAAAGTTCTTCGACTTTATGTCCGGAGATGGATAGTGCTCGGCACATAACCTTGAAGCCGTGATCGAAAAGGATTTCACTCTTGTCAGCGCTCGCGAGGTTTCCGGCAGGTCTCATGTGACAGGTGGGATAGTCTTTCGTAAGTGGAGGGTTAGAGAATTTCCGGCACCAGTGGTTAGTGAATGTGACCTTTCGGATGGATGGTAGCTTAACCAGAGCCGAGGTTATAATATCTACATCCAGCCCACTCTCAATCATTCGATTTTGCTTTTTCAATCCGTTTTGGTATTGAGGATCTTTCAAGTCCTTCTCATCTGGATGTTCTTTGGAAAAGAAAACACCCGCGTATACAATCTCGCGAGGGTGACGACATAAGGTTGGATGGTTCGCGATAGCTGATAGAACATCCAAGTCTTTCTCGTGAGCGGAGGCAAATACTCTCCGGAAGAGGATTGTTGATGCTTCATGGTTGAGTAGAGGTGATACCAGTCGTAGAGTTTGTAGATCCCGCTTCGATACCCTATTCAGGATCATTCTAAGAACCTCCAAAGGAATCTTTTTCATCGGAGCTGCCATGTTTGCCTCCATTTCCGTGTTAAGTTGAATAGCTCTGTGTGACTGTACGGTTTAGTTAGTACGACGACACGTTGACATTGTCGTGATGGTTTATTAAGACGCTGGCATACCTTCGATGTGGCGCAAATAATTCGCTAGTGTCACTGCGTGTATATGCGTGATGATAGCTAGTCGTATTGATGGGGTGGAATTAGTTGTTAAGATGATACGGTCCGGACGACAAGTTCGTAATCGCCGAGGCACTCAATCTATGAAGAAGGGTGTTCAGTTTGCGAGTGATGTGAGGATATCTTTGTTTGGTGACACATGTATCTGATGTGAGATGATGTTGATTGAGATAATGGTAAATCGATGGGTTAGACCATGGTTAAATAGTAATTGGTTGCTCAATCGTGCGTGAATGGAAAAATTCCTGTCCGGCGATTTGTGACTAGATACACTGTGAGAGAAGAAAAGTTTTCATCTATGGTCAGTGAATAAAGGTTAAATGCACACTGTACCTCCAAAAGCAAACAGTGTGACTGTCTACCTGCATCCAATACTGGCAGGAAGTGCTGGCAAGCTCCTGCCAAAAGGTTCATCCAATGTTCATACTGGGTATTTAAGTGACGCCGGGGCATAACTGAGGAAGGAGCCATTGCGTATAATCCATCTAGACTGTCAGTTACCTACTGGGTACCTAAGTAGGCGCAATATTAAGGGGGGTACATATATATGATATATGATATATGAAAGCTTACTTAAGTCCATATACATATGTAATCCTTTCTTTAAAAGGGTGGTCATATAGATTGAATAGAAATAACTTCATGAATATTCTAATATTTCCACCACTGGCTCATAAATATATTTATAGGACTATGAAATAGAACAGTACTATAATTCCTATCAAAATAATATATATATACCTAGGTAGGTAAGTTGAATACGACATCAGTCTTGCAAACTTTAGTGTCATGAACAACTGAAATGCACTTTATTGGGAGCTATAAGGTAAACTGTTTGAAATAAGATGCTCCGTTATGAAAACATTGACTTCTGTTGTAGCCTTGGAAGATTTGAAAGAAATCATTTCCTCACTGGGATTTCTATTTGCCTACCTATTGGTTAGGTAGCTGGTTGAATCCTAGTAAATATGCAACTTGAAAAGAGAGAAACAGCAACTAGCTTCTATTTTATATCATATATTGGATTACCTAACGAGAATTTGATATCTTTTGGTTTGAGCATTGTGTTATCGTACGACGCTTATCTATCCCAATAAATAGATATGTTTTAACAGTCGTCCGGAGGCATGAATATTCATAAGAGTATCTAGGTACGTAGCTTCTATTGACGTCTCTCGTGATTCATTCTTCATTCTACACATGAAATCCAATACCTCCAATCCTAGATTCAAAGGGGATATAAACCAATAAACTTTATACAACCGTGCCGCCGACCGTCGTTATTTTCATTCGTTGAGCTACCATGACACCTAAGTCTTAATCGATTGTGCCGTAGCTTCTCCTCCCTCTTGTCACCTGAGGTCTCCGTGAAGGTCCATGCCACCGCTTGGGTCTCCGAACGGGGAAGATGCGAATTTCTGGTATAAACCTCCTTCTGACATCTTCAAGCGTGCCACCAAGGAGCGGTTGGGCTTCCTCGATATCTCCATTTCTCCGACCCTTGCCTTTTGCTAGAGGGCCGGGCCTAGCCACACATCCATATAAAAGATAAACGAGTAGGACTAGACCCAGAGCTCCCATGCCTATGTATGACATCGGAATACCGCCAAGGCCATAAAGCGTATCCAAAATGGCTGCCGTCGATAGCACGGTTGTGATGATGGCAATTATCAGATACGCGAATCTCATTCGCCCCTCAATCATGACCCTTTCTTCTACTACCATACCGGCGAGGAAAAACGCAAAGAGTAGCAGTGGTTGGTAGACGAGGTACCAGAAAAGAGTCCGCCAGAGGACATTGGGGGGCGACGGGTAACCGGGCACTTTCGGTAGGACCAGCAGTAGCACGAGGTGTAGTAAGTTCGAGAAACCCATGACCGGGAGCGCAATGACAAACCGAGGCGAAAGAAGCACCTTGTAGGTATTCACATAATCTATGTTCTTTGATAAGTCATCAACACCAGTTTCCAAACTACTTATCCCCTCAGGCCCCTGAGATTCGGGATTACCCTCCACGGTCTCTGGGTGGTTCTTCGCAATTAACCCATCAGCTCCTTCAATACGCTCGGATCCCGGTTGAATGCTGGGATGGTCTGTCTCGTTTTCTGGTGTCTGCTCCGGCTGCGTTGTTTTATTGAAACTCTGCCACCATCGGGGTTTTTGTAGCTTGGGACACCTAAAAAAGCCATCACCGAAGAGTAGTTTTCCAACAATGCCACATAAGCAACTTGCTAAAGATCCAAAAGGTGCTGCGAAGAAAGCTAGGGCAACGATCTGTCCAAAGTTCCAGTGGTGACTATCGATTTCCAAGGTGCCACCCAACCGTATTACGTCAATGAAACGCACGGCTACCCAGGTAAACGTAGCCGCAACGCAAATGATTTCGGTTAGGACGGAATTCAGGAGGTCGGCATAGAGTCGTAGAACAAGCCAAAGTGCGAGGACAGGACGGACCACGAGAAGCAGATGTCGCTGCTCGCAGCGAATGCAAGTTATGATATTGCCCCCGTCCCCGAAAAATGATCGTTCCATTTCTCCCCGATAATGGTCACGCCACTTGAAAATAACGCTGCGAGGTCTCTCGTAGACCCACAGAAGTCCAAAGAGGGCCAATCCAACACCGACAACAATACCGACGAGCGTAACTCCTGATCGAAAATGCGGCGTGTCGAACCTTGCGCCATGTCCTGGAAAGTAACAGAGCACGTTTGTCGTTAGAAGAATCCTGCGCTGCACATCCTCGTCATGCTCATTAGCAAGCCTCTCTTTGATCTGGTAAATCGGCACCATAGAAAAGCTGAGCACCACAACAAGAAAGACTAGAAGAATGATCCTCCACCACCGCTCGCCCGGATCTCTCTTGACGAAGTAGGTACGTAGGTATGAAGTGGTCGCTAGATTCGTTACTACCGAAAACCAACTACATATTTCATATAGTTAGACGAATAGACGTTCTCGCATCAAGGTAGACTCTTATTGCTTTTGTTTCTACTTACGCAAGTCCCACAATAAGCCACCAATGATACATTGACAAGCCTTGCTCGATCAATGATGCGTAACCGTATGCAAGCATTGCGAATCCTATCGCAAGCTGGACATCGCCCAGAGCTAAGACATACTACATAGCCGTATTAGCGACTGGATATTTGGGGTGATCCGGAGCTTTCGAGCTTACCCGATCGAGAGCCGCTGGCCACCTTCGCTCCCGTTGCCGGGGCGTGGATGGTGAACTGGTTCTAATACCTAAATACCTAAGAGGCTTCCGGAGCCAACCTACTAACAGGACGTCTATCGGATTAGCGGCATGTGACTGCTGCTCGTCCTCGCTCTGGTCCCGAGGGAGATAGAAAAACAAGTACTGAACGACCAAGCACAGAACCGCGATCGAAGCGGAACCGGCGCAAGCGATCAGGGTCTAGCGAAAAAGTCAGCCTCTCCCGCGATTAGTGCAATATTAGGTGTCGTTGATGAAACATACCCCCAGGCCGACGACGTCGGGATCCTGCCCGGCCGGAGGCCGAGCCTCATCGCACCTCTCCCACATGGACAAGGGAAATTGCTAGCCGATACGACGACATAAGACAAGAGAGGAAAAGAGAAGTAGGAAAGAAAAACAAAAGTCGGTCGAAAGAATTTTAAAAAGACCATCTTCATTTCACTAGGCACTGACCGCCTTGTACAGTTGTGCCAAGCTTTGTATAATTATGGTATCTAGTGACAAGGTCGCGATCCGATACGCTGGAGACGACTGGGGTAGGTGTCGGATCGCGAGGCGAACCATTGGCCTATTGGCGGGAGAGCTGCTACGTCACAAACCACCCGTCGTCACCTTGCGGCCCAACATTCCCCATACGTGGACCAGTTCATCCTCTGAACCCCTCTAAATCCACGATTTTAGAGAATAAAAAAACGCCGACACAATGGTCGACGTGGACCTCTGAAAACCTAAGCCTATCCCATCAAAAGGCCATGCCGTACATGTGATGCTCGAAAGCATCGGCAAAGAAGGCTGTGCTTGCTGCTATCCACTCATTCCTCGGTATCCGTCGGACTATTTCGACGGCACGAATCGTGTATTAAAATCCGCGACATGTTTAAGGTCGTCGTCTACCATTAGGAGACTTCACAGTCATCTAATCTAGATGAGTGCCGATGCTGACAGGTACCAATATGACGGCACAATTGACTATCATATTTCGGCAGGCAGAGTACGTCAACTACTAGGGAAGTAAATACTATTGAAACGAATTCATCGATTTGTCGCGGCCGAAGATGATTATCGAAGAGAGGGTAAGAAGAAGAGAAAATATGGAGATGGAATCAGGGCGGGCAGAGCGGATGCAGAAGCTTTAAAAAATAACCCTGGAACCTTGGAACACGAATGGTTAGCGCAACCTTTAGCCCCTGTATCGGTACCATACAGCGTGGCAGTACCAGCCCTGGCTGCCTGGGGCTGCCTGGTAGGTACGCCACAGCCCTACGCACCTCTCAAACCCCACTACAGCCCATCCAATCCAGGAACGTGTGGCTTGCAAGAAATACCAACTTTTAACCTTAAACCTCTTGCTAGGTTGTGTGTCAAAAGCAAACATCAACTTATAACTACTAGCCGTAGTACACATATCTATATGAAGTTGTGTTAGACGAGTTTATATCCAGCCCAATCTTATAAACAGGTTTGAAATATAATGAGTAGGTACGTACCCGGCAGGGAGGTGGTTGGGTAGATCTTGAAACTGATCCTTGTGCTCAGGTAGGTAGATTACATATAATACGACAAGTTGAGAATAAAATCCCAGCTAGAAAATTACTAGAAAATATTTATCTGTCTATACTATATACCGAAAATGTCACAGTATGGTTTGCCTGAGACATTCATTGCTTCTCAAGTGGTCGAAAAGCAACGAAGAGGTCTGAGTGATCTTCCCGTACTACCTTTTACGTCAATCATCGGGCATGTTGTTGGGGTTCTAACTCCGAGTAGCATTAAAATAATGGTCAAGCTCCGACTAGTGAGCAGTAAGTCAGGTAATCTTGTCAAAAATGATAATCTAGTATTGATTTTATCTCTTCCTCTAGAATTCTTTAATGTTACGATACTTCTCGTCATTCGCAATCAAGTCGATGACAGTTGTGATCGCCGACAAAATCCATTGTCGCTGTGGTGGATACCGCCGCCACTCAAAGTCAACTGCTTCTTAAAAGCAATCCACGCAGGCCGTGCGTCGGAACAAGCACATTATGGCGTTGTCGCCGCAGTCAATCGGGGCTTAGATCTCTTGACTCAGCCATGTGAGAAGCGTCAGAGAGAACAGCATGAATCCATCGCCGAGGCTGTTGCTGGTGCGTACATTGATTTGAATAAGTGGAAAGACTGTAGCGAAGGAAAGATGGCGAAGTCCCTCCTAAGTGGTGCAATCATCATCGGGGATTTGAGCTTGGTTAAGACATTTTTGGAATCGTCTGCTTTTGAAATTTGCAACATTTTGAAGGATATTTATGAGGGAGAAGATCATGAAATGACTAGATGCCAGTGGCCCGAAGATTATCTCCGTGGATACGGAAGTAGACCTCGGCTGGAGAAGCTGACGGACGTTAATACGTACTGCCCCCATTTTGGTCACCCTTTACAACTTGCTGCTGCTTGGGGCCACTTACACATTGTGCGTTATCTTCTAGATAGTGGAGCCGACCCCCGAATGTATTTTTTGGGAGGGGAACTACGATTACCCCCCGGGAGAGAGTACATCGCACCACACCAGGAACGATATATCCACCATAGCTCGAAAGGGAGCGCCTTGCGAGCTGCTGTTTTCGGAGGCCACGATGACATCGTCCGTATGCTCCTAGAACCACAACATCGGTTCTCAATTTCGGATGATGAGTATAGCAAGGCGATTATGGCCGGGTTACGCGGTGGCTATCCTCATCTTTGTGAACTGCTTATACGTATAGACGGCAGAACTCTATCCGACTATGCGGAGTTAGAAGGCAAAATGTTTACCTACGCCGTTAGTTTTGGGCAGGAAACTGCAGTGCGGTGGCTCCTTAATCACGGCGTTGACGTCAACAAACCCCTCAGATATTCCAACAGCTGGGGGTACTCCAGGTCCGCATTGGGGATTGCCGCACAGAAAAGAGAGCATCGCATAGTTCGTTTGTTACTCGATTGCGGCGCGAATGTGCATGGCACAAGCCGTGAATTCGAGCGCATTGCCGGCTTGGGATTTCTCAAGGATCAGGAGATAATAAAAGTATTGTTAGAGCATGGAGCTGATCCCGTAATGGGCCTTAAGGCTGCCGTTATACATGAACATTCGTACCTAGTTAAGTGGATATTATCAAGATATCCGAACTTACTAGGCCAAATATGGAAGGATGGACGTTCTGTTGGAATAGAGATGTTAAGCGCTGTGATGCGGAGATGGAGTCCAAGCCCAAAAATGATATCTCTCTTGGTTGATGCTGGTGTTTCGCTGGACGACGGATATAGGTATTCGGAATTTCCAATAATTATAGCGAAAAAGAGAAATTGGAGGGATATAGTAGAATTGCTGTTGTCGCTTGGAGCCAGGGATCGAGAAATAGTGGGAGACGGTTGAAGATAGAGATGTAACAACCTCGTTGACATATGTAATTTGGATATCTTCGCTGGTTCAGCAGGCCCGCATCTGAAATATAAAGTCAAACCTAACGTGTTAATGCAGCATTAATGCGACCGACTCCGCATGGCCTGTATGCAGATTCCTGCTCATTCTTCAAGGTAACTCGCAAATCTCGCTACACGCGATGCCAAGTGGACCGTCTGGAATTGGTTCGTCAATCTGACAAAAAGTAGTGAGCGGCAAAAACAGAAGCGCGTGTAGAATAGGCCTCGATCGCCGTCTATCAGAGTCGCTCTCTTCCTCACCTCCATCCAAGCGCGGGATAGAGTCATAACGAAAAGAATCAATAGATTGAGGGTTCAAAAATTCCCTGCTCGACCGAAGTCAAACAGGAGTGGTCATGTAATAGTTTTCAACTAGCAAAAAGACGCACTCGGATTGCTCCTCACTGTGACGCCTAAAGCCCGTGCACTAAGATGAGGAAAAAAGGAAGAGAAAGGAAGAAAGATTGGCAGAGGGAGAATGTGTATTTATATTTTCTGAAAGTGGGGCAACCCGCCTGGCTGATTTGCCCTGTGACTCAGCTGGCCGGCTGCCTCGCGATTGCCAAAATTCTTACGGTGTGTCTGTGCGCGTAATAAAATTTAAGCTTCAGTTGTTTGCACCTCCCCTCGCCTGCCTATATTCATACTATGCAACAGGCAACTACTTGGCATCTGCAGGCAGCGTTTAGCTGTGACTCCTTCCTCATACTACGCCCCGTGAGCTTCGGTCAGATGCATTGACGGGTATTTCGATGTATATCCATATGTGCATAAGCTCGTTACAGGCAAGCGAGAATCATGAAAAGGAAAGAAGCTCAAAAATGATCAAAAACAATTAATATTATCAGTTCTTTATGGTGGTATCTTCTCCACATCACAATCATGGCGTATCTTACGCCATGATTCCCGTCTTCATCCAATGGTATCTTATACATCCGCTATAATATCCGATCATCGCTACGGACCCTCTTCATCCGACATCTTATTAAGTATTGCTAACAACTCCCAGAGCTGAGGTGAATTACTATTGTCGTATAGACTCAAAATTAAAATAGACAGCTCATTCCGAATTCTCGTCGTCCGCTTCGTCATCTCGGCGATCGGGTCTGTCGTGATGATGGTGATGATGATTCTTGCCGTCGTGATGGCTCTCACAACCATGCCGAGAGGCTGAAGCGACATATTTAGCTAGCGTTCTCAACGAGTCTTGGGGATGTTTTGGGGATCAACTTACAGCATCCTCTTATGCAGGTATTGCAACCTTCTGAATCTACTACACATTGCGCCACGCACGTATTTATACACGACGCGATATCTTCTTTATGACGGTAATGGCATCCAGACCCATATCCTCCCTTGCCACCCTTGTATTCGGGATCAGGTGAGCCGACTACACCATTTAGGCCGCTGTTCAAGGCCCCCAAAATCGCGCCCGACGCGTCATCTACGGCTGCTGGAAGCGGTTTCGGGAGCGCTAGAATAGTTGCCGACATGGCAATGATAAGTGTGAAGGGACGCATATTTTTAGATATTATTTAAGTGGTAGGTCCAAAAACACGTGGTTTAGTCGAGGGGTTGTGGTGGTACGGTTAAGCAACTGATGGTAGATGCAATATTAGAGATTGAGATTGAGAGGAGCCGAGAATGTTGTATGAGATGATATTGAACTGCGAATGAAGCTGCATTTGATATCGTGACCGGCGACGGAGACCTCTCTTATAAAAACCATACTCTGCCAAAGAGTTGCCTCTCGAAAAAGGGAGGCGGAGGAGAAAAGAATCAAAGACGATAGAGTTCAAAACTCAGGAACGTGAAACTGGGATATAATGGCTGAAGATTCCTAGCTAGCCCGCTGCGCGCCACGTGCTGTCGACTCTACCCGTGTCTCAGCCAGCCCTTCAAGTCCGCTCTATGAGCATTCTCGTTCCGAAGCACACCAATTTATCTGAGACATACCTTATCGGGACCCTGAGAATTCCAAAGCAGTGTGGGAACCATGAGGTTAGCCCTCGAAGTGATGCAATGAGAGGTTGATAGCATAAATGGAATGTGGCGGTAGGTCGAATTCACTATTCACTAGTGGACAACATTTGTTTCGTTCTGCCCCCTTGATTTCTGGAACAGGTACATAACTCATTGTAGCCCAGATAGGCTGGCAACTTTGGGCACCATCGAAGCCTTCAATATCGATATCCAGTAGCGTTTAGTTGGTATTGTATCTTTGGTTTCTACACATCGGGGTTCGTCAACCAACCCCGTGCTCATTCCAATTACTAACTTGGCTGGCTCTGCTGGGGTTCTCTTTTGGTTTCAGGATGAGTAGTTAACCATTTCTTCAATACGTTTCAGCATAACATCTAAATTCCATGATGCCCTAGATTCCATGTAACAGGGTTAGCAAAGATGGGGACATCCTAACTTCAAGGCTCGGGTGGCGCTTTTGATGCGAATCATTCGGTAAACTTATGAATGATATTTCCAATCCATTTATACGAGCCTCCTATTATTTATTATCTATACCTAACTTACCTAGAAGAATTAAAGGACTTGAACTGAAGGACTTAGCCATCACGTGATCGGGATACTAACCGCACGTCCGGGGGCGGCCTCATTTGCGTACCTGGTAGTGTAGGATTCGATCTAATTGAATAAATATGAATCGAAGTAAGTCTCATCTACCTCCCACCTTCTTATTTTCGAGTAATTAGAATATCATGAAGCTCAATGGTCCCATTGAGGAACATTCAAAGACGTGGCAAGATGCGGTTAATTCTTTTCTCTCAAGCTTGGGTCCAGCTGAACGAGATGCTTTTCAAACGCCAGCAAGTCCGGATGACTGTATGGCTGTTCTCCTAGCAACACAGCGACGGAAAACCAAATTAGCACGGATTCTTAGCCTAATAAGACCGGTGATTGGCCCTCTAAAAAGATTCGAGGGCGCCATCGATGTCATCGTCCAGGTCAATTGCGGGGATTGCCTCCCCGATTTGGGGCCCTCTCAAGATTGTCATCACGGTGAGCGGACATCCGATCGGATGTGAGTATCTGATCATCGCTAACGATGATTGTGGCTTGCGAAGTTGTCTGCAGATCACTTTCGCACTCTAGAGAGCATAGCTATGATCATTCATAGAATCATAAGCTCACTGCAGAGATTCTCCAAGTACGAAGAGCTATTCGAAAATAATCGACTCGTTCAGGACGCCATAGGAGCTCTCTACTGTGATTACCTAGACTTCTGCGTTCGAGTGACCAAATTTTACTCAGCGTCGCCATTTCGTAGGTCACACAGGTTATTTTCTGTTAAGATCTAGGTTGCCCTAATATCCGACTAGGAGCTTTCTTCTCCTCTTTCGATAAGGATTTTCAAGATATATCTGAAAACATCCAACTCCATGGCCAAAATGTAGATTGGGCAGCGCACGCCGCACATGTCGAAGAGACTCAGCGAGAAGTAGACTGGGCAAAGGCAGAGAGACGAGGTATGACCATTACCCACAAGATTTTAACGGAAGTCTCCCCCTTCTAAGCTACTATAGCACACGAGAGGAGCAATATCCTAAGATGGCTATCTCCATCAAATGTTGAAGATGACCTTGAACTGCATTAGAGCGATTACTTACCCCATTCATGCGATGAGATATTGATCTCTGAACAATTCCAGTCACTTGTTTCTTCGGATAACATAGAGAAACCTCACATTCTCTCGTTACAAGGTCTACCAGGAAGCGGAAAGACTATAACAGCAGCCCTCATCATAGATCACCTAAAGACTAAAGGCTTCGACGTACTGCATTTCTTCTTCAAGGCAAACGATGTAGAGAAACGCTCCCTATCACACTGCGCTAGGACGATTTTATCTCAGCTTATCCGACTGGAAGAACATCTTTACAATTTAGTCGAGCCTTTCTACCAAGAGAGCGGTCGAGTAGTAGCTGATTCACTATCAGAGGTTCTCCGAGCTCTATCCACAGCATTCGAGCACTCCAAGTCCAACAGAATATTTGTTATCCTTGACGCTCTTGATGAGTCGTCGGACGGTAACGATGTCTCACAATGGATTACTACCTTAGGCCATAGCCAAAGCAAGCAAGTTCGTATACTAAATACTTGTCGCCCCTCATCGTCTCTTTTGCAATCATCTACCACATGGTCACTTCTTAGAATGGGAAACCTCGAGGCTAAAAGCATCAATACGTACATTTACGCCCGAGTTCAGAAAAACCCAGTAATATGCGATTCAGTCGTGGGAAAACAGGTAGCAGACCACGTTGCCTCAGCCGCGCAAGGGCTCTGGCTCTACGCTCGGCTCATGATGGATGACATCGATCGACTCCCTTCGATTGGACAGATCCAGAGACAACTCACAGTCCTGCCCAAGGGTTTCACTGAGCTCTATACACAGATAATACGGACGGCCGAAGCCAATTACAACCCGATCGAACTAAAGCTAGCCCAACAACTCCACCTGTGGATCGATACCACAGATTACGTCCCAAAATTCCTAGTCTTAGATGACGACCGCCTCGCGTACGAGATGCTCGAACTAATATTCCAATACGCGAACTCTGGCGAAGCAGTCCACGACCCGGGCTCCGTGGCCCACCGCGTCTCCGGCCCCCTCATCTCCGTCACCAGTTCAACCACACCATCCACGCCCACATCTCCAGACTCGCAAGCCTACGACCTCGACTTCATCCACCACACAGCCGCCCGATACCTACGCTCGAGCAACTCCCTTCCCGCCTCCCACCTTCCTCTCATGCTACGACCACGACGTCTCCGCCACCTCCACCGTGCCGCAGTCGCAATCTGGTACTTCTCAGAATGCGCGCAATCAGCAGAAATGCTATCCTACCTCCAACAAACCGGCGGACGCCCCTCACGCTCAATAATCACGTACTTCGAAATGGCGTACGGGCTCTGGAGCGCCCTGCACCTATCCACCTTCCCCCCGATCGAAGACCCACAAGAAGCAAGCGAAGCGGCGGTCCTACTACAGACACTAACAGAGTTCATCGAGACGTCGAAATGTCTGCGCTGGATCGAATGCGCGATCATAATCAACTACAAGGGCAAATTTCCGCATCTGCTGTATAACGCGGTGGACGGGTGGAAGGCGGCGAAGAAGGGGGTTGAGGACCGTGGAGCTTTTGCGCCGTGGTTGGCTTTTTCGGAGGCGAGGGTGCGGTTTTTTAGGAATTACGCTCTTGTGCTGGCGACTACGGGGTTGGGGAGGGAGTCTGCTCCTAGGGAGATCTTGGATGCGCGATTGGAGGACATAATGGATGATGAACTGGCGCATGCAATTCTGCTGTTGGGGTTGCGATGGAGGAAGTTGGCGTTTCCTGGCGCTGATGAAATGGACCTGTGCCTTGACTAAGCTACAGACGATGCACCTAAATTCGCAAATGATACCCACGGTGACAAGACGTATAAGATCTTCAACCAGAGAAGCCTACGCAGCTTTAGGAACTCGTACCGTCTACAAGCTAGATATTCTGCTTGAGTTACTTGAGTACCTCGACCGGGTAGATGAAAGAATTTACTACAATATGTTAAAGTATCATTGTGACCAATGTCAATAGGGAGAAAAGGAACTTCTATACTTAGCTCAAGGTTCAAAGACGTAATCCAGGTTTCTTTTCATTGAGAAATAAAGAGCTGCAGTGACTTCGAATCGCAATACTATACTTACAATGATACATGTAGCATCCTCGTGAAAGAAACCCAACGCCGAACTACCGGGACACCTATCATCGAACAATGGAGCGTGTTCGAGTATAAGAAAACGTCCACTTTCCCTAGCGTGAGATAATAGTTTGGATTTCTCCAATATTGTTGATTTCGTTTCCTTGCTTCTATCTACACGGGTTCTCACCCTAGTCAGTCATTCGTGAACATTACGACTTCGGTCTTCACATTCATTTCAAGGCACAACGCCAATTTGTCTAATCAAATTTCATTCGGAAACGTATTTCCTTTCAACCGGATTTCCAATATATATATATATATATATATATATATATATATAAATACCTCAAACAAGAAAAACGTATAAATATCGGAAAGCGAAGATTTCGTATATTTTATATATATCAAAATGCAGTTCATCAACGTCATTCTCCTAGCGACCGCTTCCATGGGCTTCGTCATCCCATCCTCGCGCGGCCTGCGATGGAGCTTAATCGAGCGTACTGCCGACGACCAAATCTTGAATCCTGAGAACTTTGCACACGTACAACAGGATAGGCGAAAGGTGCAACTCACTTGGGAAGGACACAGCGGTTAGGCTGGCTCCTAGCCTGGTTTAAAATGGGATACGGAGTTTGGTATTGGGGGTTACCTGTATAAGTTCGTAACTTGAATCAAACGCTCGTTGAATAATTGATTGGACGTTGAAGTATGCTGCGTAGAAAACCCAATCCATTGATTTGCTGGCATAGATAAGCCCTGTAATCACTATTGTAGACACCTAAGACCCAGGACCTAGGTAGATCATCGGGTCATATCCCTGGAACAAGCTGAAGAAAAGAAAACGGAATGGAAAAAAAAAGATTGACTGAGCTTACCTACATCAGTAATAATTAAAAAAGAGGCGATACAATGCGAAAGTGAGGCGGAGTGAAATAACTCGCCAGTAATGTCGTTCAGCCCCTCTTCTCAAATTCTACAGAATTCTTTAGCTCTTGAATATTTCACTTGACACTCGTGGGGGCGTTAGTGCGCAACTGCGGAATCAGTGGTGGTGTGGAGAATAAGCCCGGGAGAACCAGCAAAAATGGTTCGAGATGATGGGATCCTTCTTCTCTTATCTTAACAGAAATCCGAGGTGCCTGTGAATGAAGCGCATGGAAGAAAATCTTCCAACACTATTCCAAGAATGGGCTGAGACGGCAAATAGCATGGATGGTGCCCCGGCGACTTGGAATTGCCCCGTTTGTCTCCACCGACGCTTATGCGCTTTTGCGCTCTTGCATTTGGGATCCTGGATCCTAGACGAAGTGATAGCTTTGAATTGGATCTTGAATCAATTCGTCCGGCTTATTGGGTATTTATGTAGGTACCTGCCTAGAGAGTTCTGCGATGCCTTCGATCTTGCTTGATATGTAGAAGAATTGAGCAATGGAGGAAGTTCTTTGTGCTAGAAAAATTACTTTGTGGCTGTCTCGGCAATATCCATCTCGTCTTGCCTCCATGTCTGTGATACGGTACAGGCAAAAGCCATGGTACGCCATCGATGGAGAGATGCCACCATGATGGATCCTAGGATGTATGCCCCTGAAACTAGTTTTAGGGCCATCACTATGACTCGTCGCTTTATGACGGCACTTTGGCACCATTCGGAGCTATTTCGTCTTAGCCGAGGACAGCCCTGGAGCCTTTGAGGACAATCAATTCTTTTGACCGAGTCTGCCGAATCAATTTGGGTTTATGATGAAGCTGTCTGGCCGATCGAAGTTATTATGTCTAAATTTGTAAACGGTAACCAGAATTGATGGCCATGGATAATACAAAAAAAGAATAGTACTGGAGTTTCTTGTTTTTTTTTAGTTGGCACCAATCTTTTTTATTTTCTCAATTCGAATTCGTATCTAAAAATTTCTAGCAGGCGCTCTCCCTGTAAGATGGCCCTGCAACACCCCACTAAAACCTCCCTTCAGGGCTTCTTGGCTCCTTCTGTGGCACTCTAGTGACCCTAGCGATACAGGGTGGACCTCTGTCACCGAAATAAGCAAGGAAGGGCCAATGCGCACTAGTCCCGAAGCGTACGTTTTAATTGATTTGTACCCCGGTCCAGGTCATGTGAGAGCGTGTGAGTATCCCGTTCAGTGCGACGCGTGGGCCAACTACCATCACCAAATTAACGTGTTTGCCTGAAATATACGGAATACACCAGCGTCGCAATTACCTACATCGGCACTGCATACATACAGCTGGACATGGGTATACTGCTATATAAGGAGGGCGCTGCCCAAATCATTTCTTTCCTTCTAATCTTCCACAACTTTGATGACTCCGGCAGTGTAAGGTAGGCCATTTCCTCATCTCATCTATTTTTAATCGCTTTTTCAAACGTCGCAATCCATATTCTTCCATCTTCATCTCTGTCATTTTATCTCGAATACTCTAAATACGAAATTCGCGCATATCCTGGAAATTTAGCGACCGAGACGGAAATTCCTGGAGTACTCGATCTTGACGGGCTGATTCCTCGGTCGGCAATTTGAAATTGAAGAGAATTGCATCAAAGCACGAATCTGCTTAACTCATTCAAAATGTTCAGTCGACGATTTGAACCACCACAGAACAAGAGCTTCTCCAAGACTCATAAGGTCAATAAATCCAGCTCGTCTTTCAGCAAGACCCATGGCGTTTCCAAGAGCCGGCATGAGCCTCGTCAACATCGTCGCCCAGCGACCGCAACATCTTCAAATGTGCCAAGTGATCCAAACGCCCTCTCACCAACTGGGTATGTATTCTCTCTCATCCACATCTCACTTTTTTCTCATTTTAACATGCACTAATATTTTTAATTAAACAGCACCTTAACTCCTTCCATCGTGACACTGGTCATCGGAAAGGATCAACGCATCTTCGCTGCTCATGAAGACGTTCTCTGCGCTTCGCCTTGGTTTCAACAAGCACTATCCGATCAATACATGGACTCTCAGAATAGCAAGCGCATCCACCTTCCTGAAGAGGAGCCCGAGATCTTCTCGTCTGTTTTGGAATATTTATACAAGGGCGATTACTATCCCCGCCTGATCCACAACAAGCGTCGGAACTCTTGGGAGATCGAACAGATTCAAGATGAAGGTCAAGGCTCAAATGAGTCCACTGTCTATCATCGCGGTGTCGATGGCGATGTTCTGAAGGACACTGTCATTTATTGCACTGCCGAGAAATATGGTCTCGAGGAACTCAAACGAGTTGCCTTACGCAAACAAGGTCTTCGTAAGTAATCCAAGTTTCCACCCAGTCACCACAATCAACATGCTAATAATATCAACAGAGTCCGGCATTCAGTGCAGCACTATCCTGGCATCGGCTCGCTATGCATATGCTAACACGCCTGATACTGACTCCAAGTTGCGAGCCCACTACCTTGCTCTCATCATTCGGAGTCGTAGCACATTCAAGAGAAGCGGTACCATGCAGCTAGAGATGTTCAACGGCGGCACTCAACTTTTCTTTGATCTGTTTGTCGCTTTATGCAACCATGTTGATGATATCTCCAGCGCTCAGTAAGTTACCTCTTAGTAACCAGCACTTTGTCACAGCGCACTAACGCTTCCCACCAGAAACACCCCACGCAGCAACCGTCACTTCTTCTGAAGGGCTCTCCATCTCCACGATCAACATTCCCCACCCCCATCATATTTCCTAATATCTATGTCAAGATCCACCCTAGCGCTCATGGATCTTATCATCTTAAAACTTAATGATCAACGTTTTCCATACTATTTTCTGTATTCTTCTATTCTTATTTAGGAAGACTTGAGGGCTTTTTTTTCGGATCGGAGTACATCGGCGACAAATACCACACCACCGGCGTTTTGGATACTAGCTGAATCGATGGTTCCACGGCGGGAAATGTCTGTTTTTCATCTTGCTGATATTTCCTGTATCACTATTATCGGAAGCATCGCTCCAGCATGAGACTTGGGACCTCCTCACAGGGACTAGTGGGGTCCTCATATCATTTACGCGTGACGGAGTTCACTTGAGGGAGCGAAGAAAAAAAATAATTATGAGGCGGGCGAGTTTTACGATGAAGTTGGTAACGCCTTTCTGAGAAAGGTGAGAGATTAGCAGGCGGGTATGAAAAAAGAGGAGATGATGGTATCCGGCTAACCTACCAACACTGGCGGGACTGATGAATCTCCCCTGTACTATTACATTTCTCAACTATCGTTGATAGCAGCGAGCTGTTTTCTGCCCCTGGTTTTATTTTATTTTTAGAGATACCTGACCAAGGATGGCTGATGGGAGATCAAGAATCGGAAAAAAAGCTAACTAATGAAATTTAACGTTCTTGTATATGTTTTTATCTTGAGTTTCTTGGGCGCTGACAAGACCTGTGATGACTTCTTGATTTTGACTACAAACAGTTCACTGCTACTAATCTTGCCCCCGCCCATTCCGCACCGTAAATTCCGGATGGATGGATATCTGTCTCATGAATAGGTACCCAATGCTACACATCCGGCAGCATTGCCAAAAGTAAGTAGAGGCAAGCATGTAGCTATCCGAAAACCAATATAAAAAGCAATCCTGATTCGTCAATGGCACGCCCCCACACCCATCTTCCGCAAGCCACGACTCGACCGCGCACCACCCCCGTCCACCCAATCTCCTATCCTTACTTCTTTTAGAATATCTAAAACATACCTATCGTAAGACGAGCCAGACCCCCCGGTCACAAGTTAAAGTGGTTGCATACGGCCCCCATACACCCACACACCCTGCCACCCCCTTTGAAAGGGATGTGTGAGTCATTTCCTCTCCGCAATCAGCCCAGCACGCATACCTGACTTGTGGGACGATGCAAACCACCAATCTCGCATCGAAGGATGAATAGAATGATTAGGATGGACGGGTCGGGCCAAGAAATGTGATGGATGGTCAGCTCGGTTTATCTTCCCCGGACTGCTGGTGCTGACTGGGCTTGTAAGTTGCAAGGTCAAGGAATGATTGAATGTAACTCGAGAGGTACCTATTAAATTAGTTTGAGGATGGAACTAGTGCGGTACATTTATTATTGAAGTATCTATCGATGTTCATTCCTTACCGAGGCAGACTTGGGAAAACGTATGTAATACGTGATACGCCTCTAGGCAGAACGCTCAACTTGGTCACAACCCTTCGAAATTGCTTTATGTACCTAGGTACTGAGAGAATAGAGACAATATTAGTTATGTCATAATATCCGACCAAGAAAGGTCACGGCGTGGGCCTTCATGAATTCCTATTCGTTACTACCGGAGGCTGCAAAGCGGGATCTAACGCATACCCACCAGAATCTAGCAATACCTGACTTCCCCACACCTCCCCGACGTCAGCCGCATTCTCTATGCAAGGCAACCGGGTACTGTCGTAGGTAGCTCTCGGTCTGGATCCTTCATCTTCCAAAGCTGGTGACACGTACTTAAAGTGTCGCCTACCCTCGTTCTGCCTTACTCGGTCGGATGACATGTACAGGTCTCTCATCTGTTCGTCGAGGTCATTGACTCAGACTTTCGTACCGGGAAAGGCGCCAGTTTTGCTTAGTACGACGATGCCGCGCTCGTGAGCGATATATCCTTTCATTAGGTTCTGTGATAGGATTATGAGGTTAGTGAGTCATACTAAAGCTAAGGCTAGGATATAACCAATGAGAGAACACGAAGCCGCAGTATAGGAAATAGCATCGAGTACATAAGGTGAGGCCTCGAATATAAGATGCTGACGGGTGCACCCGACGCCGGAAATTATATGAATCATCCTGATCCGCACACCCAACGTCGCCCGACATTTTGGAAAATACGGTGAGGAGAAGGAGGGCTGGGGGCAGAAGTGGGGAAAATAAGAATAGTCCGTACCTTATAGATCATATTGGCTAGCAGACATTCTACCTCATCAGTATCAATGTCTTCACCACCACTAATCTTTATCGCCGCAGCGAACTCAGCCACCGGAACTCTCGTACGACGAACAGGTGCCGCGCCATCCTTCCCCTCCTCGAAACCGCCCGAGATGAAAACCTTCCGCAATAGGTTTCTTAGCGCAATATCGCGGCCACGTTCTAGGGTTAAGTAGATGCGACGCTTTATGAACTCATCTTGGCCATCTCGTAGGGCAACGTCGAATGCGTGGAGATCTGCTTTCTTAATGGCTGTACCTAGCGGTAAGAAGAGCTTCTGTAATCGCGGAAACGGCTCAAGTAGCTGAGCACTAGGCAGCGTGTGAGTCGTAAGAAGGTGACAAGGGATGAGATATGTTAGAATTAGCCTATGAAATATGAGTATGGAGTGGACTAGCTCTGGGAAGTAATTATCTTACTCGAGGTTGCGCTTTGCGTCTTTGTGGCACATATGCCAAGCCATAGTGAGGTGTTGTTCAGCCTAGATGGGTGATATTAGCTGGTGATATAGCGCATCGACATAGGGGGTTATCCATACTTGTACATAGTTCTCCTCAAGGAATGATAGGACCCCTTCATAATATTTGAAGGTAACCTGCTGCGATTTCGGAAATTTGTCAAGGGTCGGCATGTCTCCTCGGCCAGCTTGAATCGCCTTCAGGACGTTCTTAGATAGGGTGGCCGAGTTCAGTTTGAAATAACTCTTGAAGAGGAGATTGATAGCATAGTAAATACCCCATTTACGCGATTCCTCTAGCGGCGCCCTATCGTTCAGACACGTCTGGAAAATTCTGTTGAGATGTCTCGTGCAATCTTCAAGCATCTTATGCTCTTCCGATTCTGGGTCGAAATCATCTTGCATCATAGTATCGGAAGTATCGTCATTGACACTCTTCCGCTCCGCGTCTGCTCGGATAGCAAACAACCGTAGATACTTACCCGCTACATACAAGCATGGGATGGTCCAATTCTCAAATTCGTAATGGGTATATCCACGTATGACTTGTAATGTCAATTCTTTCCATGCCTCGTATACATTCTTCCATGACGAACTCGATGCCTTATGTATAGTTAGTGATTGATCAAACTAAGCAATGAAAAATGATATCTATTTGACGAGGCTATACAGAAGGGAAGCGAAGGGATGTTGGCGGGGTGAAATCATACCCTAGTATCATTGCGAAGGCCTTCTACAGCGAGAATCTCTCCTATAGCCTTCCAATATGTGAGATACAACTCGAACCATCCGGTAGTCTCTTCCTTAGAGAGCCTGGGGCGGGTAGGGTCCGTGTAGAATAGGAAGTTGAGGTCAGATGTAGTATCTCGAGTATTTCCTCGACCCCAAAGAGCTAATAGTTTGGCTGAATTATTCTGTACGTCTGGTTTGATGGTTTCGGCAAGTTGGTCGCCTTTCATCTCGGCAAATGCCGTTCTGAACTCCTTAATGACGGAATCCATGGTGAGTAGGTAACAACAGGCTGAAGCAGGGCAACGATGATCTAAAAGGTCTGTGGCGTCCGGAGTCCAAACAAAAGAAATTATGGACAGGAAATCGTTGAAGTAGACATTATATTATTAATAAGGAGTCTTGTAAGTTCGTGGTGAATGAGAAGCTCGCTGCATTTGATACCGTCAAGTTGAGAATCATTCCTTGAATGGTTCGTCATACTGTAATTGGTTAAGCTTGAAGTTCATGGGTACCTGACGAGTGGTCTATTTCACGCTAATCCTGATTAGGAATCGTGAATAAGTGCAGCCCGAAGAAGATGAGTGTACCTGGGTATTGTACTAGGGCTTCTGATCTTCTATATAGCATAATTTCACCAAATTTGAAGTAGAATCATTAAAAAACTGCAGAGGAGTGATTTGAATAATTTTATAATGTTCTAAGATTTTTGTTAATTTTTTGTCCCTGTGCCTTAATAGATTCGAACGGTGAAGTAGATTCCTTATTTGTACCTAGCACCGACTCCCCGATGAATTGAGGGGCATAGACTCATCAGCCACATGTCCCACATTATTTACTGGTACTGCCACTATTCAATTCTCGGAAGCCACAAACCACTAGGGCGAGAAACCCTTAGCACTAGAATTTTCACGAAAACTTTCTGGTAAGCGAGATTCAAAGTTCAACTCCAACGAATTCCTACTTTGAACGCATCACGACCAAGGTCACGACCATACATCACAATTCACAGTGAGTTCATACCTAGCATAATCCTTCGCACTCCTTATTACCTTTACTAACTGCTGACATTATTCAAGATGGGTAAGCTTTCATTTTCTATTTTCTATTCTAGTGATCGATGCAATCCGTTCCGACTGCCTTCGAATTTTTGCGACCGACCGAGAGCAACCACGACAACGGTTCAATCAGGGAATAAATCATACTATGCGCCTGTGCAGACACTGTTATATAGTCCCAGCCATTTTGCGATTGACCAAAGCTCCGATTCCAAATAATTAAAGTAAAGAATTTGCGACGGAATTCGAGGATTTGGAACCTTCAAATTTTGGCAACACAACCCACACGTATCAACAAAATTTCGTCACGCGAGAAAACCCGACAACAACATCGACACGACACAAACACCGAACAATGCGATATATAGTTGCACTGCGCATCCGTCACAATCAACACACAGGATATTTCATTATTTCGGTAAAGAAGCGTCGCTAATCATGAGGGTCTCAGGTCGTCTTCAGGAATACCAGGTCATTGGCCGCCATCTGCCTTCCGAGGCCAACCCCACCCCTAAGCTCTACCGCATGCGAATCTTCGCTCCCAATGAGGTCGTTGCCAAGTCTCGCTTCTGGTACTTCCTTACCAAGCTGAAGAAGGTCAAGAAGGCCAATGGCGAGATTGTCAGCCTGAACAAGGTATGTAACAATACTCAGGCCCATAACAAGCCAGGAAAATGATGAGACGATGGAAACTAACAATGCATTGCTAGATCGCCGAGAAGAACCCTCTCCGCGTCAAGAACTTCGGCATCTGGATCCGATACGACTCTCGATCTGGTACTCACAACATGTACAAGGAGTACCGAGAGATGTCGCGAACCGAGGCGGTTGAGGCTCTCTACCAGGACATGGCTGCCCGCCACCGCGCTCGATTCCGGTCGATCCACGTATGATCACCCCCTTCTCTTATAATATTTCCATCATAACTAACAAATGTCCTAGATCCTCCGTGTCGTTGAGGTTGAGAAGACCGATGACATCAAGCGACCCTACATCCGACAACTCGTCACCAAGGACCTTTCTTTCCCTCTACCTCACCGTGTCCCCCGCATCTCCAACAAGAAGGTGTTCAGCGCCACCCGACCTTCCACTTTCGCATAAGGGTTTTTCGTATTGCAGTCGGGGGGTTTTAGGGAATCGGTTTGCCGGTGTTCATTACGGAATTGCGGAAAATGAAGTCACTAGCATGTATGCTCGGTAGATAGTCCTGGGCAATGAATGCATACCACTGATGAACAAAATACACATGAACAATAATTGGCATAAGTCATAAGTCTTTTTATTTTATTTTACATGTCGTACAGTATATTGTACAAGTATCAGAGTGGTATCTTGCGTAATCCAATGTTTACCTACCTAGGTATCTAGTAATAACCTATATCACTTGATCCCGACCCCGACTTCGACTGCTCGTCGGCGTCAGCTTGCGTCTCGGTTACAAAATCGTTCCATGTACTCCAATCCATCGTTTCGGCACCGCCACCTAGATCCAAAAAGGGTACCTCGAAATTGAGATCTCGCCACCCAAACATCGACTCGTTAAATGCGAACGGAGACATGCTAAGCGAACTTAGATCCGGCGGTATGCTGGGCTCCCTCGCATTACGGATCTCGGCCCCGAAAGCGCTTTCGGGCTCTGTCATGCTTATATCTTCTCTTTCCGGTATTGCTTGAGGTTGGTGGGGGTTTGGGCTTGGATTTTCGGAATTCTTAGTGGGCATATTGATCGTGCCGACGTCTATGACCCCGTCTTTAAGGACTATCGTAGTTATACGTGTCGCTGGGGCGGAGGCCGGAGGGGTAGGATTTGTGGCAGTGTTTGCTAGCATCGTAGGTGTAGTTGTAGCCCTCGGTACAGCGACGCCTGTAGCAGCAGCAGTAGCGCCAATAGCAGCAACTCTAGCCGCCTTGGCCTTCTTATACAACTTGCGTATAGGTCGCCACAGAGTCCCGCTCTTGGTATCGGCAATGACCTCGCTCCAACGTGGGAACACGTCGTCCACGGTGCGCCACGCGCGATCTACGAGATCGCCGCGTGTCTGCGTGCATAGCTCCGCGAGGACTACGGCGAGGGGATGCCACTGCACATAGGTATTCGCCCACCATTGGAAGCGGTCACCGTATGGCCCTGTCTGCAGGTACTCGTTTAACTCCATAATAGATAAAGCGGTGCGTAGCGTGGCTTCGTGTGGGAAAAGGCTCGGTTTAGCCGATGGCCTAGATGTGGCGGAAGTGCTTAGGTGTAAGTGAGGTTTCCGGCGAGGATGTACCGGGTACTGCATCATGAGCCATAACTTTAGGATTATGAGGCGCACAGTAACCGAGGCTAGGTACGAGGGTGCATGGTTTGGATCCGCGCCGATGACAAATTGCGATTCGAGGGCTTGTGCCTGTTTCACTGTTTCTTCAACAGACTGGGACGTTTGGGCATTGCTATTCGCACCATTGTTGTCACCACGGCCTCCTCCTTCGTGGGATATACCTAGTGCG
The DNA here is from genome assembly GCA_022695765.1 of Annulohypoxylon moriforme. Taxonomy (NCBI): domain Eukaryota; kingdom Fungi; phylum Ascomycota; class Sordariomycetes; order Xylariales; family Hypoxylaceae; genus Annulohypoxylon; species Annulohypoxylon moriforme. The sequence continues at coordinate 212,646 of MU403131.1, read as the reverse complement.
CTATGCGCGTGCTCAATCTGCAGGAATAAGTTAGAGCATTGCGCCGTACATAGACTAAACGTCACATCCGTTGGTCCCTGCTTTTCGACGAGTTGACTCCTGGTCCCAGACCCAAAATCTGCATCGTCGATATTGAGCGGCAACTTCGTATCATAACTATCGCGCGCAAGCACCGTGGCCGAGCCTCTATCCTCCGCCCCACGAATATCAAGTACGATGAGCTGCCACCAGAGCCGTCTTCGTAGCTCTGCCTCATATGGTGGTAAGTGTGCATTGCTAGCCTCATGATGCAAGTTTAAGGCTTGCGCGAGTCGGATAGGCAAGCTCAGAAGGGCCCACGCGGCTCGGGAGCCGCTGGTACTGCGCACACAAGCTACGTACAGCGTCAACGCTTGTAATGTCTCGAGGCTGGTGTTGTTGAGATAGTCGGCGCGCCCAAGGAGGTGCTCAACGCCGCTAGCGAAGGTGCGCATTAAGTCCTCACGTCGCCGACCGAGGTGTGTGAGACAAGTAGAGGGGAGGATACTAGCTACGGCCGCATGGTATATGGAAAAGAAGAGCACTTCGGATTCTGGGGTGAGCTGCGGGCGTGTGGATTCAGGGGCGTTGGCGAAGGCTAGGAGAGCCCCTTCTACCGTTGGCCGGTGAAGGATCTTAATGATCATATCAACGTTAGTGAAGAATGTAGTCGTAAGGAAGCGAATGTGGTCCGAAGACGGATGTTCAATAGCCTCGTATGAGCTACGGAACGAGCTCCCAAGGAGCATCCCCGGAGATAGGGCAGATGCCGAACTGCTACCGTCGTTTGCCGACTCTGGAGTAGCTTCCTGCAACATTTGCTCGTCATCGTCCGAGTCTGTCGACTGTTCTAGTGCTTGTTTCAACCCTTCGACCTCGACGCTGAGGCTAGACCAGAACTCCCCACTAAGATATCGAGAGGCTTTGCTAGCCTGTAGGGTTTGCCGCCAGTCATCCTGCTTCTCATTACCGGGAGGTGATGCCTGGTTCTGGGCATCGCTTAAGATGGGACGGGCCGCATTTTGACTTGTAGACGGGTCTGAAAGTGACCTCGCCACATCATCTTCCGCTAGAGCTGAGAGCCCTACATTTCCTACTATGGACTCTAGTCGGCTCAGACGTTGTAAAAGCTCTGAGTTTTTGTTCTTGCGCGGTTTTCGGATACGTTTCCGGGTAGGAAAAATACACTCGGCGCCGGAGCGTTGACAGTGAGAACACGGATGCTCCCGACTACATTTCAACTTCCGGGCTCGGCAATTAGTACAACTGAGGGGTTTGGGTTGGTGCTGATGCTGATGCTGGGACGGCTGGGACGCCACGTTGGCTGTTGGCTGCTGCGGGTCCATAACTCCGAGATGGTGTTTGGCTATCCAGCAGCTAATATGTTGTAGATCTTAACCCCATTGGGAGATTGAAGTTATATCCGAAATAGCTAATTTGGAATTATTGATTATAGGATCAAAAGCATGGCAAAAGATGGAGGAATATAAGCTTAGGTAAAGCAGGGAGATCTGGATTTAAGATATGAAGATTTTAAATGGGTCATATGACATACGCACCAGGTAGGGCTGAGCAGTGACTACCTACTAGCAATGACTCTAAGCTTCGGAAGGAGCTGCTAGATCGACAGGGTTAATGCCGAGAAAGGAATTTTCAATTAGCTTATCTCAAGCAGCCCCCAGATTTTTACGTACCCCCTACCTGACCTGTATTTTCCTAAGCACCCGCCATCCGGTTCAATTAATTATTGCCTTCTCTTTTTTCAAAAACAAGGCAAAGTGAACCATGAGGTGTACGGTAGGTCTGAATGGATGTGCCTAGGACTTAGTCCAAGAAAGTACGGCTTCACCTTTGCTCGACAGCATATTGACACCTCCAGAAAGTGGCCTGAGTGGCCTAAGGTCAAATAAAAACAGCAACGATTCATAATAACCTCTATTCATAGGTACCTATGCTTTGCGAAGAGAATATTTTGGGTTGTCCCTAGCCTACTGAAATCTATCTAGGCTATACCCCTCCCTTATAGCGGAGGAAAAGGTAATACTCCAGCTTGTTATTCGAAAATTTAGGGGACCAATCAGGAATACCTACAGGCCCAACCGCCTATAGGCAGCGCTAAACGAAGGTGAGCCAAACTAACACCCTGGGGCTAAATATATCCCAGTTACCACCTACTAGAAGTGAGTACCTAATTCTTGCTCGAATTGGGGGGCAACCCCTATGACCGTTAGGTTGAATTCTCATAACTAATTAAAGTCATCCGACTAAATGGCTTCACAAAGTTCTCTTGCAAGCCAACCTACCGGAAGTAACACGAGTACTTATATCGTTGAACCCACAGCTGTCCACTCGCATACTATCATTTTTCTTCACGGATTGAGCTCTAACGGAGAAAAGTTCGGCAAAGAGCTACTAGAAACGGGAGTTACTTCATCAAACAGGACACCAGCTCAGTTGTTTCCGGGGACACGCTTCGTCTTTCCAACAGCGAAGAGGCGTCGTTCGTCTGCCTTTAATAGGGCGATCCTAACGCAATGGTTTGATATCGCACGTCTTCCTGATCCTGAATATCGTAAGCAAATCCAACTCAAAGGCCTCGCAGAATCCGCTGCAGAGCTGGAAACGCTCATACGTAAAGAGACCTCAAAGGTCCCTCCGCAGAATGTGATTCTTGGAGGGTTAAGTCAGGGCTGCGGCATGTCACTCTCTATATTACTTGCTCTTGATTATCCCTTAGGTGGGTTTATTGGGATGTGTGGTTATTTGCCATTTCGGACAGATATCAATGAAGCTATTGCGGATGATGATATGGAGACGGATGAAGATAACCCTTTTGCCACAGGGGCTGAAGGCCAGACATCCCCATATGATCCAGCAGTGAAGGCTCTCATCTTTGAGCGAGATCTTCTTTGCCTTCCGGCCGTATCAGACCCTACGAGGGATAATACCTCACAGCAAACGCCAGTTTTCCTAGGCCATGGTGATGCGGATGAGAAGAAACCATATCAACTAGGTGAAGGCGCTGCGCAGACTATGCGAGCTGCTGGATACGAGGTTGTGTGGAAGCTCTATCGGGGCCTTGGGCACTGGTATAAGATACCAGACGAGATCGATGACACTGTTGATTTCATTCAGAAAAAGGCTGGCTGGGAGATATCACAAGAGTAGTGAAACTAGCCCCTATATGCAGCACAGCATACCTGAAGCTCGCACTTAGTTCCACTTGAATGACTCTCTGAACTCGGACTATTTTCTATTAATAGGGATCTAGACCTCGTGGAATCCTATGTCACATGACCCCTGTATAGAAAATGGTGGTAGATATTCATCTTAATTGTGAATTTAGACATGCGCGCCCTTAAGGATTCGGCGGCATATTGCTTCACGATATATGCGCCTTTTAGGAATCCGAGGTAGGTTATCTTGAGAAACATGCATGTCTTCCTCTTTCGGCATGCAAGCGGCCGTCTTATCACTACTAGGCAGGTTAGTGAGTCACTGTACAGCTAACATCTCACGCTATATATTCCTGGGGCATTCTGGATCTTCAACGATGTTGGCTGTATAAAATTTTCATTCTAACTTGCTTTACCATAAATTTTGAGAAAGCACGATAAGTTGATACGTCATAATCAATTCAATTGAGGTGAGGCTTATTGCTCGTTCACAATGTCTGTTCAACCAAAGGTCGCCGTTAAGACACAATTACCAACCATCCCATTTCCACTTAACACAGAGAGGAAACCCATTCGCACGGAACGACTCATCATCCGCCCATTTCGTGAGGATGACCTTGATGGAATGTACGCCCTTCGAACACAACCGGAGGTTATGAAATATACTTTAGTTGGGCGGATTGACGCTAGCAAAGAGGAAACCGGAGCCTTCATGGGTCGCTTTATGCCGCCCAACGACGCTCAAACATATAACAACATAATTACTCTCGCATCGACAGGCGAGCTGATTGGAATAGGAGGAGGCACATCTAGGCCAGAATCTGTCCTTGGCTGGCCTGAGATCGGTTACCTACTCAAAAAAGAGTATTGGGGGCAGGGCTACGCTACGGAGTTCCTGAAGGCTTGGTTGGATGATTGGTGGACACTGCCACGGTCTGTGGTTGATACACAGGTCGATGTACAGTCAGTAAATGGGGCCGGTGAAGTGCCGGAGATGATCACGGCGTTTATTGAGGAGTCGAATATAGGAAGCCGACGCGTCCTTGAGAAGGCTGGATTCCGAGAGTTTAAGCGATGGACTGAGCCTGACAATCGAGAGGGGTATGAGAGAGAAGTGACTCTTATTGGATTCGCCTTGTCATCTGCCGACTCAAAGAACCAGCGTTCGAAGTAGCTGAAACCCCCGGACAGGTGCCAGGGTAGGCCGGGGAATTGAGTCCTGGATAGCCGTTGAAGAAGTTGCATCGAGTTGGTAGAGCGTCACACCAACAATGTCACGATATTTCAGCGAAACTCATGTTAGAACCACTTGGTTAACATCTACCTACTTGGGTATTGCAGATAACAGATTCAGATAAACCCGTTGAGTCCGAATGTGCAGGTAGCCGTGAAACACGAATGATACTAAGCCATAGGACACTCGCAAATGTAGCCACTCCAGCCACTTGAGGACAATTTCAAGACCGCGGGGTTACCAATTGCTGAGGCGAATGTAACTTGGGGTTGGACAAATATGCACAGCCATCACGGTTGGTACGGATTGGTACGGATTGGTCTATAGTACAGAGAGGCAATGTGATGATCGTACAACGGTATTTACCTTGCTGTTCGACCGGGGAAAAGTGATATGGTCCCAAAGGTGGCCGGTAAGTACGAAACGAGACCGAAAACGAAGGAAGAGTCGATTACACACCGAAGGATGCGGTTCGGAAACACAGGAATTATTTGGGTAGGAATTAAGATTGGCCGGTGAGAGTTATGGATGACAATGTTTCATTGGATTATAAGCTGATACTGGACATAAAAACTGCCTGCAGGGGAGTGAATAATCAATTTTACGACGAATGTCGTGGTTGGTTCGAGATGGTTACCTCTGCTACCTTTTGCATTGCGAATGTGGTGGGGAAAGAAAAAAAAAAGAAAAATAAAGTGTGACGATTAAAATGATAACATCGTTCGATATTTTGATATGAGCATATTCGAGGGGTAATTATGCACGTATAAAATATAAATACCTCATATATCGCATCATTCTACTTGGTAGGGCAGATTTGTACAGATTTGTACGCTAAAAGTTGGAAAGGGCTAGAGAAGACGGGAAAGGAAGCCACTGCCATAAGTACGTCCGCTAGCTACGTCAGGTTTCTATGCCGTAAGCACGTGTCATCAGGCAATTTGGCTGCGGGTTTTTTGTAAACCTGTTAGGTCGCTGAGTCGTAAAGTTTTGGAGTAACTTTGTGCCTTGTGCCTTGCTCGGTTTAACTCCAGGGCAGTTTCTATCTTTAAAATCTTGGCTTGGCTTTTAAACCTTGTAGACCTTGGAAGCCTGCCCGATCATCCTTCCCCATCCACCCTTTCCTGCCTTCCGTCCAATCCCCAAGTCCCCAAGCTAAATGATTATTGCTAATGCGGAATATTTCTTCCAGGGCATCACATCACACCTAGCATTCTCACATCCCTTCCACAAAACTACTACCACTATCACTACCAAGACCACGGCTACGGCTGTGTTCAGAATGAATCACACGCATCTGCCTAGTATTCCAAATGCTTTTGTCCATTTTCTTCAATTGTCTGTCCTATCAAGGCTGCGAATAGCCCCAATAGCCCGAATAGTCGGCCTACTTATACCACAGTCTTGTACCTGATATACAGTACTTATACCATAATCGTTTGTGTTTCTTATGCTGCCCTGATTTTCGTGACGCAGCAGCTGCTGTGATTGCCGATTCGCGAATTTTGCGGTCATCATTTGCCCCCTAAATACTGTGGGATCATTTATCCTTTCTATTCTATTCATCCATCCCACATCTATTGGATCAATCTATCTTATTCAATAATAATATTTGCGCTCATATTCCCGAAAACGTCTATTACGTCTTTTCGATTAACGTGATATCTATCTCGTCCATACTAAATGTTTCCAACTTCCGAGTCCATTTTCGTCCGGCTGTTTTGTGTGAATTTGTAAGGAGAGATGGCGAGCGTTAAAGTCGAACCCAGCGAACCAACCGCTGCTCCTTCACCTTCTAAAGAGACACCTCACCCTCATCCTCAACCGCAATCTCAGGCACAACCAAAGCCACAGTCGCAACCACAACCGTCTCCCCAATCACAGTCGAAGTCATCGGGAGCGAGTGTGAAGGATTTCTATGGCTATCTTTTCCATAAGGACAAGTCGCAAACTTATGTTCTCGATGCGCTCCTCCGCGCCATCGGACTATATATTGTAGGCTCTATTCATTTCCGTCGCATATCTTCGCGCAGATAGGAGGGAGTCTTACTAACTATACTATCCGACAGTCCGCCAAAATTGGTGACGAGAATGTCACTGAACTAACCCCGAAGAAGCTGGCGGCCTTTTACCGTGCCGTCGGCGGCGATTACGACCAACTCTTCATAAACTGTCCTTATAAGTCCATCTCTTATATCTGGCAAGCGCTAGGAGTTGAGCATACGCTGCAGCCGACCGAAAATCCCTACGAAGCGCCATCCATTCCCGCTTTGACCCTGAGAGGCTTTGTACGATGGGAGACAATTCAGATCCTTCTCGAACCTCAAGAGCATGCGCCATTTATACAATTCGCCGTGCGTAACTGGGCTTTGGTGAATCCCGATAATGGAAAGCCCTTCCCGGTTGATCTGCCAAGGGACGCCTTTCCAGCCCAATGCGATCCAGAAATAGATGCCTGGCATAAAGATTGCGCTAAAAAGTTGCGGGACGAAGCGACTCCTAAGGACGAACATCCGCCTTCCCGGCCTCCGTCCGATCCTCGGATTAATAGCACTTATACGCACGTGCGCAACCCGCCGAGTACGGGCACCTCGCCTCGGCGGAGACCGGAAATGGATTATTTCCAGCGAGAACGACCAGTGTCGTATGCTCATGTACCAAGCACTCACTACACTGCCCCCTCTTTTACCGTAAACTATGCGCCAGGACAGCGACGGGTGAGCAGTAGCAATAGCAGTAGTGGTGCACCGGATACTCCACCTCGACGACGAAGTCATTCAGACGTGCGTCGCTCTGAGATGGAGGACCCCCGAACTTCGAGCCATCTTGATCCCCGTCGTCCGCCTGGTCCGCGCCGTCATAGCCATACAAACCCCTACTCTCCGGATCCCTCGGACTCCGAATCGGATTTGCCGCCTCGTGCTGGGTCTAAGTCCCGAGTGCATGGACCCATCCCACCTTCGTCATTTCGGCGTATGCCAGTTGCGACTCCGGTGACGCCGCCAATTCCGGTACGAGTCCGCCGCAGCGAAATACGACCCGATGACGTTCGTAGGAGGAGTTTACCGGCAGAGATAAGGCAGAAGGTTACTTCGTTCCTTTCGGGGTCGTCCGATCGCCACCGCAGCAATTCCCGCGAAAAGCGACATCCGCCAAGTGTACAGCAGGGGGTACATTTCCGTAGAGAAAATTCGTCGCGCCTCAGCCGAAGCGGATCCGGAGACTCGTACCCCAGTGACGAGTCGGACACGGGAATACCACCAGGATATCCTGCGAGACGTGAGCGCGAGCGTGAACGCGAACGAGTAATACGTGACAGGGTCATCGAAAAGGAACAACGCCGGAGAGAACGTGAGAGGGAAGAAGAATTGGAAAGAAAGAGTCGGCAAGAACGATCATATTTACGACCAGCAGCACCGAGGAGATCTAGTAGCCACACGGATGTCGACCGAAGAACCAGAGACTACGGCTGGGATCGGAGAGACAGAGATCGATCCTCAGACCTAGATCGGGATGGAAGGCGAGTTGTGACAGCCGACGAGAGGGAAACGCGGGAGCGCAGGCTGTATAAGGATCGAGGTTACAGTCCTGCAGTAACCGGTGTTGGCGGGAGGAGATACCCACCGGAACCAGCCTGGAAATGACAAATGGTAGTTATTCAAAAATCAGGTTGGCATGGCGTAATTCGGAGTTCAAGGTTCTTAGTATAAGTTGATTCATGAGTCAACTTCAGCTTACATGTGGGATGGGATAGAAGAATAGGCAACGTTTCAAATATTTTACGACTACTGGACTCTGTATGAGGAAGACTTGTTGGTAATAGAAAAGGGAAAGATGGGAAGCAACTGTTTAAATCTCGCAACCTTGGATACCTAGGCAGCCATTTGGCTTTTTGTTTGGAGATATATTAGCTGTTTGGGATGTTAGGTCATGGGTCAATTCGGTATAGATATTTGTTAGTGGGTACCACCACACCACTCACGCTAAAAATGGCAATGGGAAATTTTAGCATCGGCATTGAGAATCGAAGCTATTCACAGGCCAGTGTGTCATCGCATTTACTCTCGCCTCCATTTATGTGTCATAACCACCAGCCTAATCTTATTAACGACAGCTAAATATTTTAGAAACCCTCGATACGACATGGTCGACGGTTATAAATTTCATTGCTGATTGATTAAAAACTAGGTGAGTACCTAATGTCCAAGCGAGAAAGGAAGTCTAAACCGGAAAGTGGGAGCTGATTTCATCATGAGATGCAACTTCCTATCAGTGATCATTTTAGACGATAAAGTTGAGGTAACAGACTCTTCCAACTATCCGAGGTCCTTAATCGAAAAGAGAACCGAATAAAAATTAAGTGCAACAAGCCAAGTTGCGAGATCATCGTCGAAGTGCCTCATAACGAGATAATTGATAATGTGTTGCTATTTGATTATTTGACCAGTCCTTCGACGCCATTCTCCTAATGTTATTAATAAAACGTCTTCGACAAAAGGTAGGTATTCAATTGGCGTCTCAGGACTGTTTTGTCTCTTCCTCATCCTCCTCCATCTTCTCTACATACCCCGTCTCCTCTAAGGATGCTAACCAAGCTTCCACTAACGCCAAAGGACTCCAAACAGCGTTGTCCTACGTGCCATCTGGACCTGGATCCTTCACGAGTTTAGTCACGCCAGAGGAAGAATTATCTCGTGGTTTCGGACCTGGCGTTGCTGCCCATGACTTCATCAATTCCTTCGTCATCGATTCTGATAACATGATCGCCTCATACTCCTCCAACTCCGTAGTCGATAATAGCTGCGATTCCTCCTTCACCTCATTCGTCTCCGACACCGAGATCTTCAATCGGTCGTCTCCCTTCTGCTTCGCCTCTTCTCCCTTAACCTTATCCTGCGCCTTCTTCTTCGCGCGCTGAACCTTCTTCCACTCAACCCACGTCCTCGACTTCTCGCGCCCCGTCTTCATCGGCCCACTCCCCCACGGCCCCCGCCGCGCACGCGCGCTCGGCTCCCAGTACGCCCCACCCGGCGTCGCCATCTTCGACCAAAAATCCTCCTTGCGCTCCTCTAACTCCAGCCGGTCTTCCTCGCGCGAAAAGTCCCAGCGTTTTTGGTCGACGGGGGGTTTTCCGAGGTCGGAGTCGTCGCTCGAATCATCAATGATGCGATGAAGTGAGATGGGCAGGAAACCGAAATCGACTTCCGACCCCGCGAACGCGCAGAATTGCGCTTGTCCGCCGATGATGCGGCCGAGGATCGGGGCGTGCGCGGGGATGTTGAGGGAGGTGGGGGAGGGGACGTCCATGCGTTCGAAGAAGAGGCGGCGGGCGGTGGTGCAGGTTAGGTTCTTGCGCGCGTGGTAGGCGCAGTAGGGCTTGTTGGCGCTGTAGACGGGCTTGGCGGTGTTGTGGCAGGTTGACGGATCGGAGCATTCGTCGAGGGGGCCGTATTTGAGTTGGCAGGGGCAGAGGTTGTAGCATTCGTAGTATTGGATGCACATCTTGGCGAGGGGAGCCCCTGTCCAGGAGCGAGGATGAGGTGGGCCCGTGGCTGTTGGTTAGGCAGAGGCGGGGAGAGGTTTTGCGATATGTTGATGATTGATATATGTAGATATTTAATACTGGATGCTTAGTGATATTGTGAAGCGATACGCAAATGGCTACTAGACTTCCGTGACCTTGTACTGTGGTGATTGTATTACAGAGCACCAGGCGGTTGGATTCTCGGTGACTAGCCTACTTTAAGGGCTTAAGTAAATGTTGAGCAGCTGAATTATCACTCATAAGTGAGTTGGTATGAGACTGAACCATCTCGGGGCTTCTTGGCATGAATATAAGAAGTGATCCGGTCAAACAGCATGGCAGAGTCAGGAGAGAGGGAAATATGCGAGTTAGAGATAATTGTATAGTAAGTGGCAATTAAGTGAATAGTAATTTCTGCTATAACACCATAGAGAAAGATTAAACTGATGGCAGAATAAAGAATGGCATAGGGGGTGGAAATCGAATGAATAGCTTACCTCTGTCGACCTTGTACAAGCTCGACCAAATCAGTCACCCGGAGAGAGAATAAATCGACTGCTATTAGTAAGTACTATGAATTACCCAGTGTGCCGAAGCACGGGTAAAACGTAGAAATGATGATCTCAAGCAGTCTTTGAGAGTGCGCTGAAGAGACTTGGGGGTTTAGGTAACGTGTATCAAGGGTAAGAAGATAGGGGAAACATGAAATGGTTGATATTTTTCAAGAAGATATTTCAATTCCAAAAGTGGCCTTCTCCAGTTATCACCAAGTGACTTCATCACCCCATCTATGTTAGAAAGACGGTTATTTACTAGACACACCGTCAGATCGGCCTAAAATATCACCATGATGTGAAGGGTCCGTCGACATACAGTATATACCCACCTCCTGATTATCTCAAATACCGTAAGAGAAAGTATACCAAAGGACGCAATGTCGATATAAAGGACCCTACCTCCCCTCAGACTCATGGTTTAGATATGATATCCCCTTTCTTCTATTTCACTCAGGAAATTCTTGACTTACGAAACAAATAAAACACATTGATTGGGGAATATAGTTAGAGTGTATCTTATATAAATGCATTCAATATTGAAAAAAAAAGAGTGATATATATACCTATATATATGTGAAAAATCTACAGCTTCGATACCCCTAAGATGATCTTGTCCCTACATTGGTCAAGATCGAACCTTCAAGTACCCGTGTTAACACAGAATCTCCTCACTATTGAGCCGACTGCATCTCGCGACTTAACTATGGCCTAGAGTGATCTTTTGGTCTCCATTGAAGGTCGCGGTTCCACCAGTCTTGCCATCTTTATTCTTGCATTGGGTTGCAATAGCGTAGACATAGCTCCTCATACTATTGCAGTTCAGAGGGCATTGTGTGGGCGGTGGGGGCATGCCAGAGGGGTCCGCCGGGCAACTATTGTAGTATGAGTTAGTAATTTCTCTATTAGATATTACCTATACGGGTCCTAGAGGATTACACACCGAATGTTATCGTTGATAGATGCTTTAGCAGAACCAGAAGTCTTCGAGTTGTTGCCTCCGGGAACGTGGCAGCAGCATTCCAACCCGTTGCTCCCTTGCCAGTTGTCACCGACCTTGAGAGCGTCCTTGTAGTCAGCTCCATTGCTAGCGTCGCAGTCGATGCCGTTGTCGCGCTTTAGTATATCGAATGCGCGCGCCTCGGAGATGAGGCTACGTGTGTGGCGACGCTCAGGAGTCTCGTCTCGTCGCTTGGGGGGAGTTGGTACGCCAATCGCCATCGCCGATTTAACCTTCTTGCCCTTGACGTTGACACACTTGCCATTCTCGAGTGTGGCGACTTGGTTTTCGACGTGGCAGTCTGAGTCGCTGCAGGCGAAGGCGATGTCGGCCTTGGGGACATCGCTCACCTTGATCGAGTCTACGCTGTTAAGAGTGACTGGCAAATTCTCACCAACGAATTCCATCTCGTTCCTACATAACATTGTCAGTTTGGGCAACTTGGAAGGGCGTATGATAGATAAGTCACTTACGTCGAACTTCCAGAGCAATCCGTATTCTTCCAAGTTCTTACGGTGCCAGCTGAGGCCCGCTTCAACTTAGAACTACCTTCCGGGAGGATGTTGCTCACAGCTTTGAGCTTGGTGTTACCCATAGTCATACAGCCATCTCCTAAGAATGATCCGACTTGGGCATCTTTGCCGCACCAGTTGTTGAAGAAGACCCACTGCTCGTCCTTGGTGGAACCCTCTACCTTGATGGAGGCAGCTTTATCTTTGAAATATTGGCCTAAAAACGAAGAATATGGTAGTCAATATGTGTTCTTATAAGGAGGTACAGGTTTTCTCTTACAGTAGTCGCCATATTTGGTATCCTCAATAGTCTGCTGAACTTCACCTTTGCATCCCTTTTCTTTGTAGGCAGTCAGTTTGTAACCGCTGACCTGGAGGAAAAGGGTCGCAAGGCCGAGTAGGGTGAGAGATTTTGTTGTAGTCATTGTAAATAGTCGAATTTTGATCTGATCGAGATGTCTTGAATTCTTTACCTTGATGATGGCAGACCTTGATTTTAAGGTGGAATATATCCCCTATTTATATTTTTTTCTACCCCTTATCCTCCTAAACAGTAGTAGCTAGTCCTGATCATCTTCATACAACCGTAATTATTGTAGACGCCTCTATTTCCATCTCCATCGTATACAGCCTCTTCTACGTTAACCTCTCACGACGATAGCCAGAGGGTAATTCTGACATGAAGTCATAGCTGAGGCTCATCATTGCCTTTAGAGTTATATGGAGTATACGAAATTCGCCAAGAGGAACGAAAAGTGGGTTCGTAACCAAGAAACAGTATCGTAGTCTGTCATATCGCGGCCTATTTTTGGATTTTCCGAGTTAGGCTGATCGAGCTGAACGGTTCGAACGGCATGCGACCTTTAGGGGAGCCGATCCGGGGATTTGGGGGGCCGAGTGTGGACAACATCCAGGAATCCGTCGAATCGCCGATTCTAACATATTAATTGCTAATTCGCTCCCTAGGACATTGTAATATTTAGTTTTTATTATATGATGCCAATTCCGTTCGCTGGACTAATCGATCCTCCCGCCCCGGCGATCATTCCTCCATATTCTAGCAAACAAAGCTGTAAGCCTCTTCCTTCGAAAACAATCAAGTTGATGCCTGTCTGTACGTACCTTCACTCAGCTGGTAAAGAGATTAAGCTTACATTTCTACATATATTTTAAGCCTCTTAAGCACGTCATAACGCTCCCAGACTATCCGGATGGATTCATACCTACATATGATCAGTGTCAGAAATATATTTGTCGGGTTCCCCATAGCCAGCCTTCTACGTCATGACCTTATTCCAAATAGGCGCCAAGATAATGAAGAGTTTATTAGTTGGTAGCGACTTCAATCCTATCAGATGCATTTATGTCAAGTTATAAAAGAGTGTTCAGGAGTTAGTTGCCCAGTAAGCGACTAAGGTCATGATAAATCATCGGCTAGATAAAGTAAAGAAAGGATAAGTCGTGCAGATAAAAGAGAGGAAGATGAATGGAAATATGCCTGAGCCGGAGCACTGCATGGCCCTTGTGAGTGACGGTGGCTGCAGTGCCTGGGTGGTGCGGGGATCAGCGTTTCAGCGGACTGCCAGCTGCTAGAGCAATCCATGGATGTACGCAGAGACATAGCGTCCCCATCCGAAGATTTAGACGCTCGGGAGCTCGCATACAGGGGGTCGGATGGTGGGGGTGATTGGAATCTCAGATCCATCCTACCGATTCTAGGAGGCATCGCCATCGCTCTGATGGAATGATCAAATGACGATGAACTGAAAGATATCAACTGGTGAGTGCAGGTGGTTTCTTGTTGATAAATTTTAGAAACTTCTCTATTGAAAGGCTTCATGCAGGTAGAAAATACGCAGTAGGAAGAATTAAATTAGGTACTACTAAGTACCTAGGTACCTAACAATGAGGGTCGCTGGACAATGGAAGCTGCTGCCATCAATTATATCCTGGCCGAGAATTAAAATAAGCTTGGAGGCGTAAAATGGGCAACTGCTACGCCGCTTGTTCTTCCCGCATTATTCATTCATTCTACTTTCGCTTTGGAACTCCTACTACGGTTATCCCCTCTAACCATGACATTGCTGGATAGATAAAATCAGTCTCGGAACATTATCGCACTTAGTTTCCAGTATACAGAGCGATTGATACCACAATTTTACTCAGGTCAAACACGCCATCAAGGAGACACTCCGCCTACATCCACCTGCCAGCACAAATCGCATATCCCATCGGTACCAGCTTCACAATCCATACACCCACTGACGCAGGGCACTGTTTCGATACATTCATGATATACCCATACCAGATCATAGCTCAGCAGCACCCGACTGTTTACAGAGACACGGTGGATGACTTGGTGATGAAACCAAGAGCAGTCTCTCGAATGTGTGACAATCATTTGAAAAAAAAAGGTCGAAGAACTGTGTCTACTGGATTGAAACTCTCGAATCTCGAATCACGCGTTGTCCAATATTACCGGTCGATATGGGCGAATACTAGGTAGTCCTCAGAGACTCAGAAAAGGGACGGAGAAATAAACATAAAGGCGCGCAGGGTATAAAAAAATTCAGTCGCTTAATCAAGTTTTTGCATACGATCCTGGTTAGGAGATGAGAGTCTAACGCACAACCCTCGTCCGAGAAAAGAACCATCATGAGTAAATAAGTAAGTTAATAGAGTATTAACACGATCGTATTATAAACAAAGGATGACTAAATCGTGCCTAGTTACCTACCTAGGCTTTCCTATACGCAAAACAATAAACATATTTCTCTATTCTCTAATTAGAATGACTTACCAAAGCCAACTCATTAGATCCAAGCTCTTCAAGACAACTAAATCGTCTCTGCCATATTTCCCTAGGACCAACTACTCAAGAACGCCAGGCACGGTCGATCGATTCGACCAGCTTTCGCGAGAAAGAGTAAAGTATGAGTATATATCCGTGATAAGATATAAGTTGTCAGCGAGAATAGCTGCCCAAATTTTCTTGCCACAGTAGGGATACTGCCTGTGGAAACTTCGAAGGCTGGTGAACCAGTTCCTAAGGACGTATAACACAAGGAAGAGCGCGGCGATTATTGGATGCGTAAGCCACAAATGCATCCAAAGGTAGAGCCGGAGGGCGGTAAAGAGAGGGTTTGCCATTCCTCCCAACATCTTACGCGCCATATAGGGTGCCGTAATCCTCATACCCGCAAATCCCGGCTCGTATAGGAGGCAGGTGAGTCGAAGGCGGAGACCTGATCTGAACCAGCGCTTACTTTGAGCAGCGTATCTTCTATCTGCCAGTAGAGAGGTTAGAACCTCTGCTTCCGGGGTTAGCTGCATTCCCAACTTCCACTGCCTGGGCGGGAGAGTAGAATAATTGCGATGACTTAGCTGGTGTTGGAACAGGATATACCTGGTGATGAAGCCGTCATCACCTGTGTTCTGTCTCATTCCATCCCACATGTCGTGCGTAAAAAGGTACTGAAAGTATGGATCTCTCACTATCTCTCCTCGCAAAAGCATCGTAAGGCCCGAGACGGTGAAGTTTGTCGATCCGTCCGCGGCGTAGAATGCGGCCATGCCCGGAGCTCGACGAGACCGGATACGGAGGGCGGCAACTTCCCATGGCGTGATCACGTTGGACCTTTGCCTGTTCTGGGGGACATACGATCCGATAGGTCCGCCGACAAGGCCAACATCGGGGTTCTGGAAGGGAGCTAGCAACTGTGTTAGGACTTGATCGGAAGTCCATCTCGCATCATCATCAACTAAGCAAATTATTTGACCTGTCGCCTCGTTAATACCACGGCAAAGCTGGCTCCGTTTATTAGCATGTTGTACTGTGAGGATATCAATTTCCGTTCCACTGGCTAGTGCCGCCTCTTTAATACCAGGGGCCCATAGCAGCAAATCCATTAACCTATTATATTCCCTTTCGACGGTGACGAAAATAATTTCGCGGGGACGGCTTGCGAGCCATGTCATGACATTTCTTGGCAAGTCATCGTCCCAATCGATCGTAGGGCAAACTATGGAGACGTTGGTAGAGTTGTAGAGGGCTTCACCGGCTGGTGGGATAGGAAAGGGCCTGTATTTTGTTGTATATTGGCTGCTTTGACGGCTGTCGACTGTGTCCCATAGGTAAAGACCGAAAAGGGAGGTAACTTGGATGTTATGAAGCGATACGTGAGACAGCTTGTCTATGATGTTCTCAAGCGATACGTGAGACAGCTTGTCTATGATGTTCTCAAGCGATACGTAAGACAGCCTGTCTATGATGTTCTCAAGCGATACGTAAGACAGCCTGTCTATGATGTTCTCAAGCGATACGTAAGACAGCCTGTCTATGATGTTCTCAAGTGAAAGATAAGACATATTGTCCAGGTTATCTGTTGTATGTATATCGAGAAGAGCAGTCGCGAATAGTGAGAATAGCCGATGGCCTATTTTGAATCGGATCCAGGCTTTGCCCAACGAAAAGCTCCAATGCCGTAGACTATTGGTTATTTTATAATTAGATTTAATGAAGATATTAGTTTTAACAATCGCTTTATCCTTTCTAGATCCAGTTGAAGCAGGACAACCGCATTGTCCATCAGTTTCACCTGCACTTTTCTGACAAGAATATCTCTGACAAAGACGACCGAACAATCGATTGTATAGCAGCTACTGGACTAAAACATGTTACTTGGGCCTCTAGTGCCTACCCAACGATGAATGGCTATTATGATCGACTCTGAATGAAGATCTGGGGAGGAGCCGCGATGCTATTTTGATTCTACGTATCGACATCACCCCCATCTAAACCTGTCTAGTACACGTCGATAGACACTTGTTTTCATCACCAGGCACTTGGAACCATTACGTATTACGTTCTTCTTCATTGAAACATATCTAGATAGTCTATAAAAGTGATTCGCGACCTCTAATATCCTGAATTCACCTCGTCCCTACCCATTCCGATGGTCGACCCTCACCTCGAATACCCTCAATAGCACCTAAGTACCTATGTACCTATTCTGAGGTACATGGAGGATGTACCTTCGTAGCTTCCCCAAAAGTGATGCACACCATCAACGCGCCTTCCAGGGTTCAGAAGCTCATCTTTACGCTAGTCCATATTTAGAGGAGATCTTGTAGATCATTACGATCTATGGGGGTGTGAACATCAAAAGGGACGTAAGTTTAGAGTGGCTTGACGAATGAAGTTTAATTTTGGGGGGGTGTATTACGTAGTTCACCCCAGGCCCCTCCATTTTCCGGGGGACCCACCACCCTGGGTGTCAAAAGGTAAACATTCCTCGACCTCTGTCAACTTTTCCTTCTCTCTTTCTACATCAACAACAGCTTTCCCACACTCGAGCTTCCAGCTTCCAGCTTTTGGCTTCCACACAAACACACAACTTTCATCAACTTGCTGCTTCTAAAGCTTTTGCACAGTGCAACAACCAATTCTGCATCCATTGCGAATACTGTATCCAATCAATTCAATTGATTCGGAATCATACAATCATCTAGATCAACCTGCGCCTGCCATTCAATCGCATCATTGCCAGGACGCGTCTTCCATCTACTTTTCAACAACCGACACATCCATCATCACATCTTCGCTCAGCAACTGCTGCAGCTTCTTTCCATCGCATTCTTACCATAGAATCGCAACTGAACTCCCCTAATCTATTCTACGCGCTTAGACGCGTCTTTTTTGGTGCTTAATTGATACACCGTACACTTACCTCTACCCAACCCTCGATTCCATCCTTGACGCGTTGCGCGCGCGACAGGATATAATGGAGTCGAGAAGTAGTAGATACCAATCACGCATCCTTAGAGAGATGCATCAGAATACCGAGAATCCTTTTAATTCACCACCATCATCTACCGGTTCCCACGGAACCATCACCCTGACTTCTAACATCACAATGGGTCCTCAAGGTGAATCTACGCGACGGATGGACGACGTTTCCATCAAACTACCTAGTCAAGCTGCCATGCGCGGCGCTAAGGCCCCCCAACCAGCTTCCTTCAACGTCAACACATCGGCTCTGGGTCGCACTTTCCCAGAATGGAGTAGCTGGAACCCTAATGGCCATGAGCACCAGAAAGACACGTGGGATGTTGCGAGCAACGGTCTCGCTAACTTAGATGGGAAGGAAAACGTGACCCCACTGGGAAGCCCTAACTCCATGGTCGCCACTCCCCGAGCAGAGAACCGCGAGGCAAGTTCAAGTTCGAGCCCTATTAGTCCCATCTTACAGCAAGTTCAAAATCTTGAGCTACGCATAAGAGGGCTGGCGGAGACCGAGCTGCTTTACCGCACCACAGCAAGTGCGGTATCCGTAATAGCAGACAGCTATTTAGCTAGTCGAGCTGCACGGGCAGCACGTGACGCGAAGAAGTCACCGGTTACGACCAGTCGGATCCCGCGGGCGACGTTTCGACAACGCAAAGGACGCCCACGTCCTGACGAAGTCGACACGGCCAGCAGGATTCCCGTTGCGACTTTTCGCAAATGCTCGAAGCAGACAGCTACTAAATCTCCTTTAAAATCTTGCTTACGTCCAGCCTCGAAAGTGCGGGCAAAGTCCATTATCCCTCCTCTTTCTCGCATCTCCTATTATTCTCGCTCCTTTGTCCGCCCCTACTCTCCTTCATCCCTTTGTCATTCTGTTTCGAAGGTCGTTCGCTCATTGAAGCCGACCGTTCGTTTTGCAGACCCGGTTATTAGCTTATTTGTGCGCAGCTCTTTTCTTGGTATGGTAAGAATTGATTACTAACATATACAATTCAGGTTGAACATACGGATGCTACGGACGCATACAAAGGTCAAACCGCCCTAGCGAGCCCAGACGTCGCCCGAACACGTGCTCAGATGCAACCACGAGTCCAAACCGAGTCCGAATGCTCATTAGATCTCTCAGAACCATTGGCCCAACCACAAGAAGACACTGAGGATCATGAAATCCGCCGACGCGTATCAGCACCCGCCTCGGGGAAAAGCTCTAAGCCTCGTCGCGGAAACGTCACTGCTCTCCTCGAGACGCTTAAGACAGCCCAGACTAAACAGACCGAGTCTAAGGAACAGTTTGCAAAGCAGAGTTCACCGAAACAACAGCAGTCTTTGTTGCAGTCGCGAAATGCTGCTAAGATACACATCGAGCGACAATCAGGACTCAATCACATGGCGGGCCCTTCTACTCCTAACCAGACTGCTCGCTCTTTCTTCTTGCCGAACTTTTCCTACATAAACGACTTCTTATCGGGCACCCTGAGACTATCATCTCTCAGAAACGGTATGCCCATCTTCGTCAAGCATGGGAAAGTGCACGACCGCGAGGCAACAAACTCTCCAGACCATCATGTTGATGTCGAAGCCATTGCTATCCCCGAAGATGAGGAGAAGATCTTCGTATCTTTGGATAAGATCAAGGACGAAATCCACGCTCTGAAAGAGCATGACGAAATGGTCTCACGACAGGCAGAACAGCTCCAAGAGGAGATTGAGGAGCTACAGATTCAGATTGCCAAATACAAGTCCCGAAAAGACAGCGCGATGGGCTCCGATTCGGAGAGTTCAATCATTGATCATCTCAATGCACAGAAGAGCCAACTAGAAGACCAAATCAGCTCTTTACAAGCCCGCCTAGACAAGGCCAATCGCAAAATTAGCATCAACGAGATCCACACCGAATCCTACGTCGCCGAACGCGATGAAGCTCTCAAGAGCGCTACGGAGCAATCTGACAAGATCAAACAACTTCAGTCTGAGCTAAACACGGCTCGTCAGCAACTCGAGTTATTGCGCGACGACTTTACCCAGAATGGAAACGATTTTGAGCTAGAGATTAAGTCTCTACGCAAAGATAACAATTCGGTTCGCCAACAATGGAAATCTCTGATGGAAGAGAATCGTTCTCTTCGCGATCACAATGGCGATATCTCCAGCCAGAATGCTGGCTTAGAGCATGATCTCAAAGCTGTCAAAGCCCAGCTTGACTCGAAGAAGGCGGAATTTGAGACACTTCAGCACGAGTACAATACCCTTTCAGAGGAAAAGGCTATTATTCAGGAGGACAATCTCAGCCTAGAGCATCACAATGACAAGTTCTTCAACGACAACAAGGTTTTGAAACAACAAAATTCTCTGCTTGATCGGCGAACACACGACCTTCAAGATGAAGTGGCTCGGCTTAAGAAACTACTCGATGCCACGAATGCGGAGACTGGAACTATGTCTGTTGAGTTTAAGGATATCAAATATCGACTGGAAGTCCGGAACCATGAGCTTCTGAAGGAGAACGCAGAACTTCAGCAGCAGATTATTGATCTCCAAGCTGAATTCTCAACTAAGCTTACGGCCTTAGAGCAAGACAAACGCCGACTGGTTACCACAAACGAGCGACTTAACCAGAAAATTAGAGATGCCGTGAAGCAGTTCGAGCGATTCGTCAAAGTGAGCGATGAGGAAGCTGCCGCTTACGAGGATCAAGCGGCAACCTTGACGCGACAATTAGAACTCACTGCCGGCAAGGAGTCGGCTCTGATGAACATATTGAAGAAATCCGCCGACAACGAAGTTCAGCTGAAGTCTGAGATCAAATTGAGAACAGACACCATTAAGGATATGATTCGTGAAGTCAAGAGCTACGCGGGCATTGGTGAGGGGAAGAAGCATGCCAAGACAACGCGCATCGTTGATCCTAAAGGCAAGTCGGTCGCCAGTGAGACTACTGCTAGAAGCACAACGTCTCAAACCGACATGGCCCTCCAGGATGATTACACCCAGCAGATTGACCTCACTCAAGGCTCTGACTTTGCAGACGTCTTCGCCCAGGGCGAAATCCCCAAATCGCGGGAGACTCTACGCCAAGCCCGCCGCGACACTCAGCGAAAGGATTTAACCAATGATTCATTGGCTTTTGACGATGATGACATGAGCGACCAAGACAGCCAGAGTCTGCCACCCCCGTTCTTGTCTCAAACCCGACCTCAAGCTGCTAGCTCTCACAGGGCAGTCTCGGGCACGACTAAGGGACGTGCAGGGACGTCCAAGTCCCAGCCTATCGGGATTTTAAAGGATACTCAACCTTCTCGTCTTAACTCACAGAAGCAGCCCAAGTCGACCCGTACCATTGCCGAGACGGATACCGAGGAATTGTATGAGCGAGAGAAGACAGAGACCGTCACAGGTGTACGAAAGTCGAAGTCTGATGATGCCATCCCTCGCAAGGTATCATTCGGTCGCCCTGACACCCAAAGCGAGCGGGAAAAGTCTCGTGCAGAGCGTGCTTCTAAGGATCCGCGACCCGCTCTGGAACCAGACTTCACTGGACGTTTCAGTATCAAGTCTGGCGCTAGTGGGAAGAGTTATCGAAGTACAACCTCGGAGGCGGATAAATATTACCGTCACTGTCCGGATAGCCCACGATTCGCTGACGATTCCGATCACGAAGACAACATGACTTCAGCCTTGTTCATTGATGATATCACGCTTGAGGAGGATAAGGAAACCGAGAAGCAAGAGGCTGATAAGGGAGAGCTTTCTAAAAATGCAAAACGTCTCCTCGATACGCTCCATGATGAGCATGACTGCAAGAACTGCGTTGTCTGCACACGCATCAACACGTATAAGTGTGCCCAACGCGGAATCGACTACAAAACCAGATCGATCATCCGCTGCAACAAGCCAACCCCTGTGACGGACCGAGCTTCGGACGAGACTGATTATGAGGATCAGTCGACAGTACGTCCGTCCATCAAGCCAGGCGAGGCATTGGCAAAAGTTATCAAGACTTTGCAAGATGAAGAGAGACATATCCAGATGGCTATTAAGGACGCGGATGAACTCTACAACAATTGCAACCCCTCGATTCACCGCAATCGTTGGAAGAAGTTGGACAAGAAGATTACGAATTTGCGACGGGTGCGAGATCTCAGACGAGATCAGATCTACTTCCTGTTTGACGCTCTTGAGGGGCAGAAGGCTAGTGGTCAGGAGATGACCGAGGAGTTTGTGGACATTACTGTTACGAATGCTATGTCGAATGATCCAACATTCAAGGGCATCCATCAGTACTACTGAAAGGGTATAGGGGCGAGCATGGGGAATTGGCGTTTGGTATGATACCGCGGTGGTAATGGGAATTCATTCACTGATTGGAGTTGTGGTCATCGGGATTGATCGGTTAATTGAGTCATGATGATACTCATGCATGGGTGGCGTTTTACAAAAAGGGGTCTGCATAAAATGCATTGTATTGATATGGATAGAAACCTGTTACCCCTAGGTTATAAGCCTAAAGGCTTGCGCGCAACCGCTTTGCGGGCGCCGTGACATTACATAATGGAATGAATCACGATATTTCAAAATAACTGTCCTCGGAGGCTAAGTGCATGATATAATATTGTAGAAGCAAGTGTGGTATCGTGATCGTAGAACTGGCTTCTGTTTAGGAGTTGTTACCTACAATAATGTGAGTGATACTATATCTATTACAGCGCAGCCATTGCCTTCTTCCCCATAGTCCAGAACCAGCCCCAAGCACCAAGGGTGGCAGTAAATCCGGTATAAATGATCATAGGTCCGTATTGCGTAGCATACCCCGAGAAGTCTTGAGCTTTCAGGCGATTAACTTCAAGCAAGGCGCCGCCGACAGGTCCGCTCAAGACGAAGCCGAGTCCTCGGCCGCCGAGGAGCATGCCGAAGATCAGACCGGTGTCGGCGGCGCCGTCGCGGCTCCGCAGCTCGCGCTGGATGCCGGACCAAGTGGAGCTGAAGCCACCGGCGAAGAAGCCGTAGAGGAGGGTGAAGACGACGAGGACGGCGACCTGGTGGCCGCCGAGACCCCAGAGGAGGAAGACGGGGAGGGCGCTGCCGAGGCTGGAAATTAGGATCACGGTCGTGGCGGCTAGGCCGGTGTCGTTTAGCAGACCGATTAGCAGGGAGCCGGGGACGGAGGCGAGGGAGATTAAGGCGAGGAAGACGGGACCGGTTATGCTGGGGAAGCCGAGGGCGTGCGCGTAGGAGGCGAGGTAGGTGCTTGGCATTAGGTAGCCCATTGATTGCAGGATGTTGCCGAATTGTAGGATCCAGAAGGTGGGGTGCCGGGCGAAGGCGAAGGAGACGGTGCCGGGTTGTCGGGGGGAGGATGCGGGTGGGGGGCTGTTGCTTTCGCTGCTGTCGGTGGTGGTGGTGGTAGGTCGGTCGCGCATGAGGAATAGGGGCGGGATTGTGAGGATCGCGGAGGCGACGGCGTAGGCGCGTAGCGTGGTGCCGACACCGTATCGGTTTAGTAACGCGCTTGTGAGGAACGGCATCCCGGCCCCGGCGCCGCTCTTCCCGCTCCACATCGCGCCGTAGGCTAGGCCTTTGCGCGCGCTAAACCATTCGTCTAGGTACAGCGATGTAGGGCTGAATAGTAAACCGCATCCGATGGCGTGGAATACGCCTTGTGTGGCAATTAGCCAGCCGGCGGAGGTTGCGAATGAGGACGCTGTTAGACACCCTGTTGTTAGGACGAGGCCGATCCGCAGGAACCAGTGTCGCAGGTGGGGGTACTTGGTTAGGAGCGTGAAGGTTATCGGCATCATCAGGTACAGGATACCCGTCTGAGAGGTCCCGATGCTAGCGATTGTGCCGGGGGAGTTGGGGCCCAGGATGGACGGGTGCGTGGTGTAGTGCTCTTGGAAGATGCCGAAAGCGAGGGAGTACCCCCATATCGGCGCTTGGATCAGTACGCATCCGGCTAGTACTAAGTATGCGGATTTGCTGTGCTCGAGGGCGAGGGAGGAGGATGGGGAGATGGGCGTTGGGGCTTCGACCTCTTCGAGGGTGGCTATTGGTGTCGTCGTGGTGCCGTCTTCCGCTGCTGTTGCTGCCGCTACGGGAAGCCGGCCGGCCTCCGGGGTTGGGAGGGGAGGCGACTGTTTTTCTGTTTCTGCTTGGACAGCCATGATTTCGATGATTATACTATACTAGTAGTTTACTCCTTTATAGGAAACAACGTGAAGCACATGTGAAAAGGAGAGGTAGGCCTCGAGTTTTATAGACATTTTCAATTCATGATACCCTGATTAACATGATAGCAAGGGTACCTACCCACCTTCGTACCTTGCAAGCAGTAGAGCTTTTGGTATATTACACTCCAACGAGTGAATCGGAAAGTTTCCAATTGGACACATAGTGCCGACGCCTTATGCTCTTGTGGATGATGCTATAGATCTACACAGGGGACCAATCGCGAGATCGTATTTTCTCCGACATCGCGATCTTCCTTGTAACTTTGAGTTCGTCTCGAAGCGGGATTGATCGAATACGGTAACTTGACTCGTGACGATGGAGAGCCGAGTAGGGGAGATAATTGCATCATGATTGGTTAGAGATGGGCGAAACTAGGAATCGTATTGAAAGGGCGTAGATGCCTATAATTGTGTCAATTGTGCTTTTCATTAGCATGAATATTGATAATTGTTAAAAAGAAGTTATTCGGAGGAGCAACGGCACAGCCTCTTACAAGAATTGGTGCATGAGTACGTAATCAGACGGTGCCAGCTGCCAACAAGTGACGACAAATGACGAACCTCTGATGTCAGGCACCGATTGGAGTTCCTAAGCTTTGACCAATTAAAATGTGTAAATTCTAAATATTCACGTCGCAAATTCACGAACTCTCCAAAATCAACGAGAAAGCAACAACAAAATTCCCACATCTTTCTCGTTGCTCTTCCGTCAAATCATCCTTTGTCAATCAGTAATTCTTTGGTTTCCTCTGAGTTATTATCACAATGGCGGACATTGACATGGAAGTCGACGAGCCTGGCTCTCCCCAGGCACAGGCCAAGGTCAGCGACATGCAAACCCACACTAAGGCTACGGCTGTGCGATCGATCGAGGGCTGGATCATCATGGTTACCAACGTTCACGAAGAAGCCGACGAGGAGACCATCCATGACAAGTTTGCCGACTTTGGTGAGATTAAGAACCTGCATTTGAACTTGGATCGTCGAAGCGGTTACGTCAAGGTAAGCCATTATTTTACCAGTGTATAGTACTACTGATAATACTAGTATACTAATCATCGTGATCAACGTAGGGCTATGCTCTTATCGAATACGCCACCTTGGACGAAGCTCGAGCCGCCATCGATGGTGCACACCAGACCAAGCTTCTCGACCAAGCCATCAGCGTCGACTTTGCTTTTGTTCGACCACCTCCGGGTAAGGGCAATAGGGGACCTCGACAATCGCATCGTGGACGGGGCCGAAGCCGAAGTCGCAGCCCAGAGGGACACAAGGACGGCGACGCGGAGTGATGGAAGAATAACAAGGACTTCACGATATTTGGAACATGTGTGACTTCTAGTCACATTCATACTGGCCTTAGCCGATATGTCGCCAGAATAACAAGACATGTCGGCATATGAAATGTGTTCACATGGGTATGTGGTCGATGTCTGTTCTACTCTGGAGCTCTTTGCTAACCTATTACTTAGTAATTTTGATGTGACATTGGCAATGGCTAAAGGTGTGTATAGCCATATACCATCCACTGGACCTACGAGAAATTGGGAGTGTGGCCGTGGAAGTTCTCACTCATGAGCACATTCAAACCACCCAACTTGTATACCAAGAATGGTCTTCGATTTTGCTTGAGCTTCGCAATACATCATGGCACAAACTTAAACCCTAAGTTACATGAAAAAAATGATGATGCCCCTGATCTATGATCCAGACTCTTAACCTAACTGAAGTGATTCGAATATCTTGAGGCTGGCTAAGTAGGGCTATTTCCTCCAAATACCCCGCCAATGCCTAGCAAGCCACCACAATGCATGCCTTCCCAAACTTCATTAATTATTTATTATCATTTGATTCTGACCCATGAATATTTGAATATTTTATGTATAATCTTTCTAAACCATTAACACAGCAGCAGCTACAGCTCCCACCATAACGATTCCCGGTTCCAGATTCCCCGCCGCACCTTGAGGCGCGCTAGTTGACGAAGCGGCCGTGACAGCAACCGTGACGTGCGACGCCAGCGCGCTCGTAGCGGATGCTACCTCAGTCGAGTTCGGGTGGTCGTCCCATCTATCACAAAGGTCGCTTAATACTCCGCCGACATCTATTATACAGTGATATTAGAATGGGAGCTGATGATGAATCGAACATGTCTCAAGAACTAGTAAAGGGGAAACGTACTTAAGTCGGATTTGTTGGTGCAATAATCCGACAGGCAACCGCCCATCCTGACGTTGACGTCGACCTGCTTCCCACATATGCAGTCGAAGTCGGTTATCTTACAATTGTTGTCGCTGACGCTGCTGGAAAAGCAGGGTAAGGCACAGTCTGGAAAGTCGCTAACGATCTCGGGAAGGCTGTCTTCTGCTATGGCGATGACGGCGAGGAGGAAGAATAATAATAGGAAATTTAACTGCATTTTGACAAATAATTTACGTGATAGAGAGCTTCCTAGGAAATAACTCGGCATACAGCGAGGACTGATATACTAGTAGGAAATATAATCTTATATACCTACCTAGGTAGGTATATATGCCAATTTATCGAAGACATTTTCTACGGCATATTCAACTACGGATCTTTTTGCAAGAATGGCATTAATCAACTAAGCCAAGCTTTTCCCTCGTTTTTTTACCTACTGCTTTCCAGGTCGTATTGGCCGAATATGATACGATCTCGGCATGTCGAGGATAATCATGATTCCAATAGCTATCCGGCTTTCACGAACGCCCACTACTCGAGCATACAATGAACATTGATAGCGTAAACTCCAATGGGTTGTGAGCAGAAGAACGTACATATACGAGAAGAATTGGGTCGGTTGCCGGATTTAGGAGCCTCTTTAGCGACGTGGCAATGATTCTCCGCAGTGGGTTGGATCTCTAAACTTGGTCCCTGTATTCTTTTGGTGGTAGAACTTGGTCCCTGCATGTTACCACCGGAATAATATTTCCCATGACATCATGTGTCCTTCGTATGTTTCATAGCTTGTTTTTAGTCCTTCTTCATTTTTATTCGAGATATCAAGTTCCAAGGTGTTGAATTTAATGGCGATGATTAGGTACCTAGTAGGTACCTACAATCTTGAATTGAGATATCCTGAGAGGAAAAAGCAATACCACCAAAAGCAAATTGAGGGGCAGGGCAGGGCAGGCAGCCAAGCAGGCTTACGCTAGCATGAACCAAAATGGGAACACCGCTGGTTGAAGGACGCAACGCATGTCACCTACTTCAAAAAAATAATTACAACCGAGCCTAGGACACCAAATCAATTTCTCTACTCAATCTCAAGAATATAATCCAATATGGCAGAGGTAATGAAAATGAAAAAAGAATATTCGGACCTGCCAGCATGGTTCCATCGTATTGCGGGTCGACGCGAAGTATATGAGGGCAGTGTTGATATAGAGCTAGAGTGGTATGACGAGGACATCTCCGATATCGAGGAAAAGCCCTCCAAAAAA
Organism: Annulohypoxylon moriforme; assembly: GCA_022695765.1. Lineage (NCBI taxonomy): Eukaryota > Fungi > Ascomycota > Sordariomycetes > Xylariales > Hypoxylaceae > Annulohypoxylon > Annulohypoxylon moriforme. The sequence goes on along the minus strand of MU403131.1, from coordinate 185,152 downwards.
GAGCCATCCGATGAGGAACCGTCCGACGAAGAACCATCCAAGGCGGGACCGTCCGATGAAGAACTATCCAAGGAAGGGCCACCGGGGGAAGAACCACCCAAGGAAGAACCGTTAGAGAACAACGGCAGGACGAGAGATACTTTTGAGCTTCACTGGTGGTGTGGCGAGGAGTCCGATGATGAAAGCATTTCTGAAAGATCGTATACAGGACCCGCTGATGATTTGTATTACGAGATGAAGGAGCAGCGGGAGGAAAGAAAGATAGAATTGGAGGAACTTCGCGAGAAAGAGCAGGAGATAATACAACACCACAAGGACAAGGTAGAAGAAGTTCATGCGGTATATAAGGCCCTCGAGGAGAAGGGCGGTCGCGGTCCTCCCATTACCCTTCTCGAACATAATCATCGGGGGATCAACTTGAAAACCGCGAAGTTTAATCTCTATAGTGCGGACTATGTGGAGAATTGTGATGACGACCTTGGCATTTGCTGGACTTTTATTATGTTTTCGGAAGGGGGATCGGCTGTTGACATCGCGAATGGCGCCACAAGTCGAGCAGGCCGCGATTCACAGAAGTATGCATCGGCACAAGTCTACGTTAACTGTGATGATGATTTCGAGTTTTCGAATCTCGTCATTCCCGATCATGCGAGTACGAAGGTTTATTGGTCCGACTTCCTCAGAGGCAAGTATCGAGTTGGCCTCCAATTTGTCGGGCAGGGTTATGTGAGGATGACAGTTGGCCGGGACGCTATCGAGGCGACCGAAGGCAAACCCTTACCGGCCTCTTGTCCTGATGTTTTCGAGTTTGTGGGAATCAACCCCTCTGGTCTCAAGCGAAAGGTGGAGGAGGAAGAGGACGGGCAGAATAAAAAGGCACGACGCTAGGCGAAGAATAGCATACTTGATAAGCAATCATTCTGAGGCTTAGTTGACTAGTAATTTGCTTGAGAGGCGATCTTCGTATGGTTCGATGGCGCTACCAATGAAAAAGAATTGTACCTCAAATATGATTTTTGATGGTGATAGTTATCCGATATTTCTTTATACGGTATCGATTAAAAATGTATACCACCTCGTTTATTTAAATAAGATACATTACATAATACAAAGAAGCATCCCTGTAAGTTCCTGCATAAGTGACGTCGCGCCCGAATTTGGGGAATCGCGTCGTCATTCCGGAGTCTAGCCTAACCTTGTCCTTGTCCCAAATCTTCCATCCGTCCTCAACCATTTACTCTCCTTACTAATCTCGGATGGCCTTCTAGTCATGGCCTTCCTCATCGGCAACGTCGAGCCCTCCCTCCAACGCCTCGCCGTCCCCGCCGTCTGCCTCCTTATCGCCTTCGAATCCTACACACCGCAATGGCTATTCGCAAACGCCCCGGACCTGACCCCGGGTCCGCTCACCCCCACCGAGAAATACGTCTTCAACGGCCTAATCCTATGTCTATGGTACACGTACTATAAAGCCTGCACCGTAAACCCCGGCCGATACGTCTTCCCGCCGAGCGTAAAGAAGAAGCATAAAGAAAAAGCCATCGGTTCGGATGCCGAAGAATCTGGTGACGAAACAGGAAGGGGAGTAGGAGGAGGAAGATCACAGATCCGTCGCTGGTGCAGAAAATGCAGCGCCCCGAAACCCCCGCGTGCGCACCACTGTCGCACATGCAAACGCTGCGTCCCCAAAATGGACCACCATTGTCCGTGGACAGGCAACTGCGTCTCCCTCCAGACCTTCCCGCACTTCCTGCGCTTCCTCGTCTTCACCAACGTCTCCCTATGGACGCTCCTATACTTCCTCTTCCAACGCTTCCTCGGGTTATACGAAGCCCGCTACCTACCCTCATACCTAGGGCCGACGTTACCGCAGCTAGCCTGGTTGACGATCCTTACGTTCGTGTCGGGGCTGACGAGCTTGGCGTTGGGGATACTCCTGATTACGACGTTGAAGGGCTGGGTGTTTAACACGACTATGATAGAGAGCTGGGAGATCGAACGCCATGAGGCGACCCTCGAGCGCAGATACGCGAGTGATGGCGGCGAGGGCTCGTGGTGGGCGGCTGGGGAGCGGGCGCCGGGCGGGGATCGCGATGCCCCGCATCTGGCTGTCGATCCAATTGAGTTTCCGTACGATATCGGTTTTTTTGCGAATATGGCTGCGGCGATGGGGACTCGTATCCCGCTTATGTGGTTCTTTCCATTTGCGGGCGGTCCGACTGTCGCTCCTTACCCTTACTCGGATGCTACGGGTGTGGAACCGGGTGCTGGTGGTAGTGGTAGCAGTAATGCGCGGACGGGCTGGGAATACGAAGAAAATGGGCTGAACGATCGCGAAGGCTTGTGGCCTCCAACAGACCCGGAAAAGATCCGCAACACGAGGGTCTGGCGGGAGCGCAAGCGTGAGGCGGACCGCGCCCTAGAGGAGGACCGTTTATACGGCGCTAGGGATCCCGAAGTTGACAGGGAAGCGTTCCGGCGTCGTCAGGAGCGGGATTTGCGTCGGTGGGAAACGTCACGGTCGCGGATCTTGGGCGAGTTGGAGGAGTTACCGCCCGATGGCTATGATGAATACGATTTTGTTGATGAGGCCTACGATCGCGGTCATACTCAAACTCAGAGTTCGAGTGCGCCACCCTCCAGACCCGGTGCTACGGCCGTGGTGGACGAGGGCAAGTCCGGCTGGGTTAATGCGGATGGCGAGCACTTGGGTGACTACGGGGTAGACTCGGACGCGGAGTTTGATGAGTCGGTTATAGAGCGTGCGCCGCAACCACAAGCAACGATACGCTATACGGACGAAGAGGATATTCCCCTTGCTGAACTGTTACGTAGGAATAAAGTGGTGCGTAGGAGATAATAAGCAAACTGGGATTTATGACTTTGGATATAGATGTCACATAGAAGAACGAATATGCATAATCTAATTTTATCAACTTATCTTCTCTTCTCTTCTGGTCTCCGCTCTGCTAGTCTTTCTAAACAACAACGTAAGCGTTCTACTATATCATATGTATAAGGCGGCTATATCTCTGCCCGCATTCTCCCCTGGCCCCCACTCTTTCGCTTTCTCTGGCTAATAAGAATCCATAGGATCGATTTTCGCTTCCTCCTCGACAAGATCTGATCTGATCCGTTCCTCATTCTTGCCACGAGGATTCTAAACTCGTAGTTTCGTAATTGTATCGTATTGGAAAGCTGCCCTGTTCCACTGCTACTAACACCCTCTCCCAGTCTCCTGCGGTGCGATCTGGATCATATCCTATGTTCAAAAATTTTCTCGAAACGCTTACACCACACCCACTACTACAATAACGCGACAGTATTATACCTACCTAAGAGAGGTAGGTATTCTGCTAACAACTGTTCTAGTTCGACTTCTACCAATCATCGTCGTCCTCCTTCTTCTGCATGGCGTTCTTCCTCGCTAATAATGCGTCCGCTAGAGACCCGGCTAGAGTCGGCGTCGTGCTACGGCTACTATCCGAACCACCGTTCGCATTGAGACTCATACCCGAGTCACGCGGATGCGGGGGCGGCGCTGGTTTCCTGCCCGCAGCGGACGGGCGCTTAGCTGGGGGTTGTGGGGGAGTGGGCTTGTTGCGGGCCGCGGTGCCATTTTGGCTAGGGGGAGGCGGCGGTGCGCGGGGAGCCGGAGCTGGAGCCGGGGGTGGAGGGGCGGCGGCTTGTTCCTCGACGTACGCCGCGGGGACCCATGCTTGGCCCTTGGGGTTCTTTGCTAACCACCAGCCTGCAATTTCTCATTAGCGATCTCTCGTTATATGTTTGTATAAAATAGCTACTTACCGTTGTTTTCTTTTTGTACGATTTCGATGATGTCGCCTGCTTTTACAGACAGCTCGTTCTCCCGCTGTCCGGCAAAGTCGTAGAGGACCTTTGCGGTTATCTTTGCCTTTGCAGGAGGCGCGGCTGGCGGCGGTGGAGGGGGTGCGCGGACGGATGATGTCGAACCCTGGTTGCGGGTATGGTTGGAAATGCTACTACTAGTTGCGCTGCTTAAGACACTGCTTGTAACGGATGCAGTAGGGGTCGGGACTGGTCTCGGAGTTTGGATCGCAGCTGGACCGCGCTTGGTGGTACTTGGGCGGGCTTGCGTAATTCGAGATGGTCTACCGCCAGGGCCGCCGGGCTTGATAAGCTTGCCTCGAGTAATCGGCCGGGGCGGTACCGGCTTGCCCTTTGGTGTCGGCTTAGATACCGACGACGGAGACTCTCCGGGCTGTGTATGGACAGCTCCGCTCTTGTAGAAATCCGCGCTCTGTTGCGAGTCCTTTAGGACCTTGACAATTTGCATCTTGCCGGGTTTCTTAGCGTATTCTATGGAGTCGCCAATTTTGAGGTTGAAGCCGCCAGGCATCACCCGTTGCATCTGTGTGAAAAGCTCTGTCTTTAGAACACAGTTTAGTAATGGATCGGGCTCTTGCGGAGACCCAACTCCTAACGAGAACCAGTCGTCACGGCTTGTCGAAGTTCCGATAAACTTGATAGCCCCCAAGGGTATTTGGCGCTCGACTATTATCTGGACTTGGTGGTTGACTAATGCTTGTGCCACAACGTAGAACTTGCTGTTAGTCACGAGGATCGTTCGAGGACTTGGTTTACTTGATCGACCGAATTTGGCCTCTAGGACCTCACCACGGCAAGAGAATAGTGCCTTCTCGTTGCTCGATAGTTGCACAGCATTTCGTATTTGGGATCCGGGACCATTTGATGCGTTAATTCCCAGGTAATCTCCCAAGAAACGCCGAGAACCCAACAGACTAAACCGCCTACGTTCTTTGCTCCCTCTAAGAATCTTATGACCTTGGTCTCGCAGTTGCAAATATTCGGCACCTACTCTCTTCTTTCGCCAGAATCGTTGAATTCGGGTCGCTGATTCGGCACGGTAAGCTAGGTACGCCCTCCACATTCGTTGGATACGAGTAGCCATATTGTGCCAGTATCGGTCTCGCATCGTTTCTAAAGCAAACAAGGTCTCTGGCGATTTGATAAAGGCTTTTGTGACACCTAGTTGCCATTCTTCTTTTGGAATACTGGTGTCCTTCAATATTTGCTTCACCGCAGCTTCTTCGGTTCCCGACCAAGTATATTCGCCTGCATAGGACGTAGCAGGGGACAATAAGAAGAATCGTTCGACGAACTTTTCAAATGATTGACGGTAGGCAAAACCGGCACGTCGAATTCTAACGTTCTCTTGCAAACCAAGATATTTGATCTGATGTAGGACATTCGGCACGTTATATTCAGTAGGTGACTTGTTCTCATTAGGCTTGATTGTCCGGATATAGGATGGCTGGCACTTCATGAGAGTGTCTACGAGAGCGTTCGCAGACGTTCTAATCCTGTCACCGGCTGTTGGAGGTAGCTTGCGGTTATCCTGATCTACTGAGTGGGGGAACAAGGTGTGGATAAATCGGTTCGAACTCTGCTGGAACAAGTTTTGGACACCCTTCAGGAGTTGATCCTTATTCTTGTCCGTGATTCCGTCGACGGTGTAACTAACATCGCCGGCGTAGTGCTTGATGATGAAACTTCCCTGACGGGGAGTAAGGTGAGCATTTGACATGCCGTTGATACTCTGCATGAAGGTACGATCGCAAGCAGCGGGGTCGGCATGAGCCGTCTTGGTAGCATCCTTCAAAGCAGAGAATATACCAGGAGGCCTAATTTGCTCGATGAGGTCACACACAACCTTGTTATCGAAATACTTGATAGGAGTCCATTGGATTTGTTCCCGCGCGTATTCTTCTTGTTCGGCCTTAAGGGTGAGCTGGATGAAAATTTGCTGGAGCTTCTCGTTCACGTAGTTAATACAGAGTTGCTCGAAGCTGTTCTTTTCGAAAATTTCGAAACCATAAATATCTAGAATTCCGATGTTGTTGGCTGTCGCCTGTCGTGCGCGTAGGGATTGGTTAATTCTCCCGACGATCCAATCGAAAAGATTATAATAAATAGCCATAGCAAGTGCATCTTTCGTCGCATTCGCTTGGGCCGCGTTGGCCGGCGACTCGATCACCTCGCCACTTCTCGGAGTTAGGATTCGAATGGTGATACCTTTAATAAGCGCGGCGGGTTGAACTTCGAGCAAGTATGCGAGGAAGTCTACGACAGACTGGTCTGCCACGGCAGCATACCCATCATCACCCTCGACGAAATGAATATTCCCGGTCCACAAGATGGCGGCTAACATGCGGAATACCTCATCCTGCTCACCTTGCGAAAGTCCAATGATCTTCATGGCTTCTAGAGTATCTCGAAAATCGGCTAGATCGTCTATACCATCAACATTGAAACACTTTGACCGACTAAGGTAGGCATATGTTTCTGGTTTCTGGATACCGAAGGTGGACCTATAGTTCTCGGAGGCGCCCTTGGCGAACTGGTAGAAGATGTGGAAGTTTCGCTCATTGGTAATCTGGCCGACTACTCGCGTCTTTTCTAGTAGATAATTTGTGATATCTGCTCCCACCGGCTCTCCGTTAGAATTGAAGTGTATTTGTAAATACTTTCCAAAACGAGAGGAGTTGTTATTTCTCAATGTCTTCGCATTTCCAAAAGACTCGAGCAGCGGGTTGGTTGCCAGCACCATGTCCTTGATCTGCTTGATCTCGCCGCTCTCGCCGCCTGATACATTTGCGATATATTGCATGATCCGCTTGGCGGCTTCGGTCTTGCCAGCACCTGACTCTCCCGAGATGATAACACATTGGTTGTCATGATAAGCTTTCATGTTATAATACGAGGACTCGGCGATCGCGAAGACGTGGGGAGGCATTTCTAATCGGTTCTTGCCCTTGTACGATTCGAGGACTTGGTCGGTGTAGATCCCGAGGTCCCTAAAGGGGTTAACGGAAACCAAGACATGACCAATATATGTATAGATCTCGCGGCCTTCGAATCGCTTCTTTAGGTTTTCGTTTATTGCTTCATTTGATACTTTGCTAAGTAGGGTCAGGTCGGAAACTCCTATCTCCTTCTTCTTGCTCGTCTCGAATGTGGCTTTCTTAGGTCTGGCACCTCCATCATGCGCTCCTGCGCCGCCGCTGCGGGACGCTCCGCCTGATTTATCCTTCGGTCGCCTACTTATACCCTACGGTCGCACACGCGAAAAGGTTAGCAGGGAGGTGTTGTTTTTGTCGGTGTATAAAATCTCACCATGTTGGGCTCGCATGAATAATATGGACTGGGTTAGGATCTAACAAGAGACGCAGGGTCGGAATAGGTAGGATAAGGACAGGCTGGATGTTCCCTTTCGCTTGATTATGTACGTTCCAGAGTGGTTCGAGGTGTATGGCAAATCTAGGGAGAAGCGTTCTCTGGAATTTGCGCAAAGGCAGTTGTGAAATTGTGAGAAATTATGAGAAATGCATGTGTGAAGATCGACTTTGAATTTCCTAATATTCGGTAGCCTTGAGGGAGGCACCGATGTACCGTCTGGCGTCTGGCACCCGCAATTTAGCGCTAATAGTCACTGGGCATCTGTACCCTGCGACGTAATGCAATGGGGCTTGGTAACGTGGCAGACGTGGCTGGGGCCTGATGCCAAGCCCCAAATTTCAATTTAACTTCAACGAATGCCCCCCTGTCCCCACTATTCCCGTTAGGTATGACGCCAATACGCGTACCTGGACTTGCCTCCAGTTCTAATGCCGACTGGCTCTTTCAACCTCCAGCACTTTAGATATTGCAATACTAACCTTATAACCTTATATCAACCTCTGAAATCAAGGATGAGTACCTGCCTACATAAGCAATGTGTAGGTAGGAAGTGTCGACTGAGTCTTGCTATGAGAGATAACGGAAGTGTGTCTATTCCTTATATCCACTGATAAGCATTTCTAATTATTCTCCGAATTACAGAGTATTCTTCTTTCAACTGCCAACACAATTCCAATCCGATCAATTATTTCGTTGGGTATACACACTATGAGACTTGTTCAAATCCCTAAATCCCTAAGTTACACGTCCTCGGAAGCGATAAAAACCAGTGAATGGAAGCCGTCGATAAAGAGTTGGGAATAGTTACAATTGTGTTCAGCACGAATTCGGTCTAGTCGCCCAATCACCATGACTCATGTTTGTGGATCCATCTCAGACAACGAGAATATTAAACTAGTCGTGCGGTCTATATAACCTACGAGGATTTTTACGGCAATCCAGAATGGATACCGGCCGCCTATTGGGTAGGTAGGTACATTAAAAGCCAACACGGCCAGCGATTATGTTTCCCTAGAATGATGTGGGACCCAATCATGTTCTCTTTACTGAGATCTGCCGAGGATATTGGTCTCGTATATCGTCGTCGTTTTCCCGGTGTTATCATTGACAATCTGATTTGCGAATCATCAGCGGTTACGTAATGATAGTCTGGGTTATCTGAGGAAGACTCACCTCGTATCGAGGGTTGTCCGGGCTAGCTTGAACATTTCTGTCCGCCTGCCTTCCCGGTTCGGTGAGGATGTCGCTGATTCTTCCAACGCTCTCTGGCGTATTTGAGTCGGGACCTGATCAGATAATTAGCAAAATCCCGGTGGCAGCATCCGTCTTACTAACCTCCGACAGGTTTATAAGTGACCATCTGGCCTTTCTTATATCTGGGTGCCATCCTGCAAGTCTCCAGCTAATTAATTGGAAATATAGGTGTCGCGATATTGATTTAGCTAACTAATGCGATCGACGGCTAGAAATGCTGAAAGTCGGCGAAGTGGAATTTTCAGTTTATATATACCGGACAGCTAGGCATTGTGAGTGAGTCGGACGTTTGGTAGACGTCACGACATACACATTGCCAGCATCATCTCTTTACTCCGGTGATATCATCGTGAGGTGCTTGATGAGTTAGACTACCAGTAGCCTAGTTTCTAACCAGCATATTAAGTTGTATCTACAACATCCCGGGTCAATATGCTCAAGCACCGTCATGTCGTCGAGCCTATTCCATCATTCAGCAAAGCTATCCATGGCGCCGTCCGCTCACGGCACATACTATGATAACTCATAGTACCCACAGTGTCTTTCACATGTTTTCCGTCCCTATCTCCCACGTGGTGAGTATATGAAATATGTGTCCGGGTGCCGTTTATGAGTTCAATTGAGGACATCGTTAGATATTGGGTTTGCTCTCGTTGATAGGTTCAGACTGTTGATACTAGATTGACGACAACAGTCGAGACTACTTCCCCTAAGGGAATAGAAGTCTATCATTAGCAAGAATCTTGATACTTGAGTACGCCATACACGCCATGTGCAGTCTTCGATTTGCAATATAGGACTTTCCAAGGTCAGACGAGACAGCATATCAGCTGGTCACACATCAACATACAACAACATACTATGAAATCTGCAGAGAACGCTCGAGCTCGTCATAAAGCCATGCCTGTCTAGATACCCAGGAGGTCATCGTATACGGAAGCTCTCCAACAATGAATCCGATCTTAGAGCATCCGAAGTCAAGTAAAATATTTGGGACCATGGTTCGGACGGCAACCTTAACGAACTGTGCGTAACTCAACACTTCAACAATAGGTACATACCCAACCAAATCCGAGACAAAGCCGGACACACGGATACAGAATCGGCTAGGGTTCGAAGCTTGGCTCAACCTTAACGATGTAAGACTAGCATACTACAGGGATTCCATTGGCCTATTACTACCCACCAAGGGGAATCGACAGGGATGCTCCGCATTGTATGCATCACCTACGAGCTTAGATTCATACGCTAACGTTTGAAGGGTTACACACTTAGTTTGAGAGTTTTGAGGCTCTCGTAGTCGTTTCATGAACCAGGACTGCGAGGCTATCATTATGGGTCCTCGAAACGGCCTCAACTCCGTTTTTTTTCGAGCTGATCGCTTCACCACCCAGACGAGCAGCACTTCCACCGAATATCTGAAATCTGTGGCGTCTTCCCGAGCTTCAGTCTTCATAATTAGTATCAGCCTCGTTATGATCTTTACCTGAAGGCGTCTAGTGAGACGATAGCAAGGGAACGGTTCGTTTTACCATAGTAGGATAGCTAGCCACAGGACGATCCAAGATAGATCCACTGTAAGGTGGCCTCGTCATAATTTATGACTTCGGCTATCAGATAGGAGAGATCAAACTGACAGAGGAAATATGACACCTAGGTATGGTGGAACTGATCTCGCTTCCAGTGCTCATACAATGAGTCTGGATGGTCTGAAATTGGTTCGACAGTGAGAGCTAGGTCGGTGTATCTTACCCCAGCATCGAGAGTATGTCGAGCCGCATTTCATTGCCGCTTGGCGAAATACGAAGGCTCAATAAACCGGTTCGAAAGACACGGATAAAAAAGAAAATGAGATCGATCATACGACGAGATCTCATAGCAATGGCATGACGGCTCCCTCGAGTTTATATATCCAGCTCTTGAGAATACCATATTGAAGTGGCCTGATTTTTTACAATCGTACGATTTTTTCTTGAGTCCTGCCAAACATAGAGAAGGGGCATGGCGATCCTGGGACCAGACGAACAGGGCCAGCAACGTGGGCATCATGCTGGCGTGCTGCCAAAGTCGTCCTGTTGTATGGAATAGCTTTTCGGGTCTCGGCAGCGCCAAGCTTACACATATGGGGTGCCTGGGTGTCCCAAAAAGGCGGGTAAGAAATACCTATCACGCTATTGGCAGGCGTTGCCATCGACAAAATCTGGTCGATGTTCCATGCAGTGATTTGGTACATGCATATCCGTTCATGGTGCAGATTAGCTGACGGGATCTCCTCTCTTAAGCAGGGGTTGGGAAAGACAGAGAGAGGAGGAAAAAGGCACGTTCTCTGCAACGGGATAGGCTAAACCCGTTGTAGTCCCCTCAAGCTTGGCAGCGAGCAGGGATCCTGAGAAAGTCGAAGGTATCACGAGCTCTTCGCATCTTATTGGTCGCATGCAACATTCCACCTTTTCGATGGACGAATCCAACGCGAGCATCAACCGCCCGCGTTGGCTAACGGTGCCTCTAAATCTGTTCCATTATTATCCCCCGACCTCAATTAATCAATTAATTGGCTTTCACCACAGGTCAGATCTTTGGCGCCTATTTTTGCATATTGAGAGACCTACATAGGTATCTTGCATAGGTATTTCTACCTAATAACCCCCCGAATGTCCATCCGGCTCCGACAATATGGTTCATGTTATCATCTTTTCGTCTTCTTTCAACTCGTTTATGCCGTTGGGTGTATTCAGCTTTCCGCAATAAGGTACGCGCGCGGACATAAAGTCTAGGTAGGATTAGGGACAAGCCCTCCCCCCCTGTCGAAACAGCACAGAACGCCACTCCTAAACGCTGCTCGTCTCAACTCGATCCCCACAATATCCGGTTGTGGGCTAAATTCGCTGGGTATCTAGCATGCGTCTGATCGAAATCACTCTTTGTCGGACGCATTTCTGATACCGCATCGACGACTTGCGAAACGCTCCCCTTCGGTTTGATCAACTAGAACTATTCCACTTTAATCGTTCGTCGTCCATTGAGACCTTCATAGTCTATCTATCTCGCGAAGTTTGATGAGGAATCTTCGATTCCTTTTCGTAATCAGCCGTCGACATAGACCCTTGTTTGTCTTCTCTGGATATTCCCACTTGCTAGACCCTTCCCGTCCCGCGAATTAAAACAAAAAACGACTAGCATCGTCGTCGATTAACTTAAGGTTTCATGGGCTACTATCTTCCGAATTATTGAGAGCCCCTTGATCCCCTGCAAAGGGCTGTCCCTAGTCCATCGAACAAGCTCCGGATCTTCATACATCCATACCACCCTTGCCCTACTTTTTGGGACCGTGGACCGTGAGCTGTGGATCTCGCCTGATCGCATCGCCACGTCCTGATCCTGTCATCCTTTATGACTTACTCCCCGCCCACCCAAGCCTGACTTCTTCTTCCTTCTGTTGGTCCCTCGCGCGGCAACCAGGACGTAGAAAGAATTCCGCCTCTCACCCGAGACTTTCTCTACTCCGCCATCTTTCCTTCGTCTCCTGCTGGCTCAGATCGCTCTTTTAGTTCGGTTTTGTTTATTTCTAGGTGCGCTCGACGTTGGATAATAAGCTTTTTTAATAATTGCAACTTTGGAAAGAGAGGATATTAGGGATAGAAGGCGATCTTGGAAAACTTTTGGATATTATCGTCGTTCGACCCGTCCACTCGCTTCGAACGCCTCCGCCCAACGATCGCCATCTGGAATTGCAGAATCGCGTCGCAGGTCGACACTTTTTAATTTGATTTTACGTTTTTTTTTGGTCGGAGAAGGGGAATTGAGTTGTCATCATGGGTCTACTCGAGTTGTTCAAGAAGCAGCTCACTGCTAGTAAACTCATCTTCCACATCTTGTTCTGGGGAGTCCACTGGTTCTTCTTTGCTTTCGGATGGTGCGTTTTTCATTCCGCTTCCTTGGTATTGTTCAAGCAATTGATTGTGATGCAGGTACAAGCAGAATGCCGATCCTAAGTTGGCAGCTCTGAATACGTTGAAGTATTCCGTGTGGATCTCGCGAGGTGCTGGTTTGGTCTTGGGGGTTGATGGGACATTGATTTTACTACCAGTTTGCCGAACGATAGTGCGATGGGTACGACCCAAGGTCAGGTGGTTGCCTCTCGATGAGAACATCTGGTTCCATCGCCAAGTCGCATATGCCATGGTGATCTTCACCGTCGTCCACGTTGCTTCTCACTATGTCAAGTAAGTCCATCGGATGCGTGATTAAAGAGTCAGAATCTAACTCACTCGCAGCTTCTACAATGTGGAAAAGACTCAAATTCGTCCCGTCACCGCAATTGAAATTCACTATACTCAGGCTGGTGGTGTCACAGGACATGTCATGCTCCTCTGCATGTTGTTGATGTATACTACCGCGCACCACCGCATTCGCCAGCAATCATTCGAGACCTTCTGGTACACGCACCACCTGTTCATCCCCTTCTTCCTTGGACTATACACCCACGCCGTCGGCTGCTTCGTTCGTGACACCGCCAATCCATTCTCACCATTCGCCGGAGAAATCTTCTGGGAGCATTGCATCGGTTATCAGGGATGGCGATGGGAGTTGTTCGCGGGAGGATTCTACCTGATTGAGCGTCTTTACCGTGAAATTCGTGCCAAGCGTACCACTAAGATTACTCGAGTAGTCCGCCACCCATACGGTAGGAAGAGTCATATACTTAGATGTTGCCGCGATGCTAATCCTCTACAGATGTTGTGGAAATTCAATTCGAGAAGCCCTCTTTTAAGTACAAGGCCGGCCAATGGCTTTTCCTCCAAGTCCCCTCCGTCTCTAGCTACCAATGGCATCCGTTCACGATCACATCTTGCCCGTACGACCCGTATGTTTCGGTCCACGTTCGACAAGTTGGTGATTTCACTAGGGCATTGGGTGACGCGGTCGGTGCTGGTGGGGCACAATCCAAGCTATATGAAGGTGTTGACCCCATGGGAATGTACGAAGTTGCTCTCCAGAACGGACAACAGATGCCTAGCCTCCGAATCGATGGACCTTACGGTGCCCCGGCCGAAGATGTATTCGAGAACGAAATCGCTGTGCTCATTGGTACCGGTATTGGTGTTACGCCGTGGGCGTCTATTCTAAAGAACATCTGGCACTTGCGAAACAGCCCGAACCCGCCCAGGCGTCTACGTCGTGTTGAGTTTATCTGGGTGTGCAAGGACACGGGCTCGTTCGAATGGTTCCAGACTCTACTGTCATCTCTCGAGTCTCAAAGTAACGATGCGGCCCGCATTCCCGGCAGCAATGGAGTGGAATTCTTGAAGATTCACACCTACCTAACCCAGAAGCTTGATATGGACACAACGCAAAACATCGTCCTCAACAGTGTTGGTGCCGATGTCGATCCCCTAACAGAACTTAAGTCGCGTACGAACTTCGGCCGACCTAACTTCCAGCGGATGTTCGAAGCAATGAGGGATGGTATCATGGACCGAACGTACATCAACGGTCTTGAGGGTAGCATGCAGACCACAGTCGGTGTATACTTCTGTGGTCCTTCTGCAGCTGGTGAGTACCGAATTTACCTTCTAACTTTGAATTTCTACTAACGTCTTTTTCAGCTCGCTCCATCCACAAGGCAGCCAACGTAGCAACATCTAGGGAAGTGCGCTTCCGGTTCTGGAAGGAGCATTTCTAAGTGTACATGTTCAATATTTATCTGCATATACAGCCATATTTCAAGATTTCTACGATGCCGCAAGGGTGAGATACTCTACTATGAGTAGTTACCGTAGTCTTGGGAGATGGTAGATGGGGAAGATCAGTGGGCAGCTCCTTTGATTTGGACGAAGCGAGACGTGGAAAGAGATTCACTACGCTCTAAGGACCCCACCTAATTACATAGCCGACATGGACCTGGAGAGCTTCCGATTTGGTCTGGGAGGGGATGGATGATCTCTAACTATATAGGCTGGGGAAGAAGATTTTCCGGGGAGGGAGTTTTATATACTACTACTACATTTACTGCATGGCAATTTAAATTTATTCCCTTTTGGCTGCCCGTCTCTTGCTGTTCGCGATGTTTTCTGTGCGTGGGGATCAGTGCGTTTTCATAGGGCAGAATTCCTAGAATCTCGATTTCGCAATGATTACGTTATGTACTAACAGTTAAGAGATAGAGATTCCTCGTAAATTCCGTCACTTACATCTTTCTCAGAAGACATCAGACGATTCGTAAGTACGATGAGGCGAGCTTGGCACACAGAGCGCTTAGGTGCGCGTCTCTGCCGCAGGGTCTCCGGCGAATTCGAGACTTGGCATGTCGCAGCCCGCTGACTATCCTCTAGGATTTTGCGGTGGAACGTCCACTTAGGGGGGTTTTCTAGCGCTTCCGTGCTGCTTCATGTCAGATAATTTCGCAGACCTTCTAGAAGGATTGTGGTTCCAAAGTACCTGTTCGGAAATTTACAATCGCTGCCGGCTAGGATGCTTAGAATAGCTACAGCGCTTGGCGAAACTGGTGGCCCTTTGATAGAGGATGTATACAGGCGTTATTATTCTGCTTTATAGCAATTTTACTCCGCATGATGAGATTCCTTTCAAATAGGTGAGTTACAACATGAAAATACGATTTATCAAAATAAGATATTGTATCATCTATACTTCTGATCAATGTCACCGGGCGGTACCAAGAATTATGAAAACAATGTCCTTGTTACATAGGTACGCGAGAACTCTAAACTCTATCGCCTCCGTCTCGATCCCAGTGGTCTTAGTCTCCCTACCAGACGATGGCTCTTCCAACGATCCCTTCTCTGAATCGCCATGCTGCATAACAACAAGTATTTGGCAAAATGACGTTTGATCACTTCCCCAAAATCCAAACCCCCATAACCAGCAGTTTTAAGCATGTCAGCCCATTTATCTTCTCGTAGTTTAACTACAGCTACCACGCGTTTCTCAAATGCTTGACTGGGGTAGCGCTTCCCGCAGCAGGCTTCTTCAGTTGATAAAGGTGGTAAAATTTGGTCAAGGATTGTCCACCAAATCGTCCAAAACCTCACGATGGGAACATTGAATAGGAGCTTTCTGATAGTTTTATACATGCGGAGAAGCTTTTTGAGTTGCAAAGCGGATATCTTGTCCTCTAACTGTATTGCCTTCGCATCACAAGCGATAATCTGGGATCCGAAACAACACGTATGTACCATTCCGAGACGCTCGAACAGTTCTAGTTGACACATTGCTCGGTAGCAGTCTTCCTTCTCTTTTTTGGGGAGTTTCCATGCCTCTGACCAGTATTGTAGATTCATGAAGCGATGATTAAATTGATTTGAGCAATCATATAAGGTTCCACACAAATCGCTAGGGGTGCAATGCCATAACATAGCGGGTGGAACGCAGCCGCCTCTAGAACAGAAACATTTGCATTGGTCTGTAATATATTCGTATTTCAATTCATTTTTGATCTCTCTGATGAATCCCCATATGGTCTCTGGTTCCATCCGGGCTATGTAGAATAATAGATGTGGCCATCGTGTAATTGAACAATCTCCAAGATGAAACATAGGACAAGCGCCTTTTTTTAAAAGCCACGCAATACTATCACATGGCTCGATAAAGCATCTGGAGATGTAAAGAGCTTCGGAGGTCTCGGCGAGTGGAGTTATATTGTGTTCGCAAGGAATATCTACGTTAACAAAACCGACATCGTAAGCTATCATGTGGTGGTCAAGCTCGTAATGGAAGCTAGTAGAGCAGTGAACTAGAACCTCCATTGCATCGACCAATCTCTCCGGTATTTCGATTTTGCGTCTTAATAAACGATAAAGTTCCCGCGTATTTTCTCTGAAGGTCGAAGGTTCAGATAAGCCAACTTTATCTTGTTCTTTTTGATCCAAGTGATGCAATGCAAGCATTCTGAGATCTTCTCGGCGTCTCCATAACTCCTCGGTAAACATCAGAAATATTGGTTTATAAAAGGAAGTTGATGAAAGTAGGTTTCGCTTGAATATTGGTAGATTTGTGGATATCAGAATAGAAGCAGATTCCTGGTCTTTTGTCATACAAGCAATCTCCAACGCGTCTTCTATTTCACCTCTCCGGTCTACTAAGAAGCGAAGCCCATTGGGCCAACCGACGGCAAGTTCCGTTAGCGACAGGCGCTTAGGAGTGAATTGGTTGTCGACGTAAAGCCTTTCTAAATCAAATAAGGACCGCCGAATAACGGCCAATTGCAAGTCTGAGTAGCCTAAACCTGGTATGAGAAAAAATGGGTTAGTGATTTAGATATGAGGTTGTTATCTAGAAGATTACTCACCTTCTGCTATTTCTGGATAGGCAATGACGAGTCCTTGTTCTCTGAAACGGCAAGAACACATAACCTCTTCGAGTGGCTGCATTAATCCATCATATTCTAATAAGCTGCTATAAAAGGATATGCTTTGGCATCCACTCCCATCGATACAGGTGCGGACTAAAAATTCAATCGCCGTGTAAGGGCCGGGAGAAGGCCTGGTGTTGGTACTTGTCGCAGTAGGGTCAACCTCTGATACCTTGGCTATGTAAAGGAGTCGACTTATCTCGTCGCCCGCATACTCAGTGAACTCTAAGAATCTAGATACGAAGGTAAATATTTCCTTTAAGCGATCAGTGAGGCTGAAGTTAATTCAAGATAAGAGGCGGTTGGTACTCACTAGAAGTAAGGTAGATCCATCCTCATCTATGTCATTTCCAGATGACTGCCCCAATTCAATAGATTCTTCTATTGCGCGGACAACTGTAGTAAGCGTCCCTTTCATAAAATGCTTCTCGAGTGTGAGTAGCGACATTTCTTCGGCAGATGGCTTAGAGTATCGGAGGGAATCCCAGTAGGCTATTTCTCTGGCTGTTTGAATCTTGGTATATTGATCAAAGAGCTGGAATATACGATTGTTGGACCTTTTAACAGTATTTTTAAACTTTAGGAAGGGCGCTATTTCCCAACCTTTCCTCCCACATAGCAAATCAAGTGTGAGCTCTAAAGTGCCTTGAAGGAATGGAGATAGCCTCGCCTCTATTATATAGCTGCGTGTGTGCTTCTTTCCATGTGTAGGGCATTTGTTCATCGACTGGGTCTTGGACCTGAAACCAAATTTCCCGTAGGTCCACAATGATGTCCTTATTCCCGCGCCGCATCTGCATCTCCGTGTGTTCTGGCGATCCTGAAGCCCTACAGGCTTAGATGTAAATTGGACTGCGCTAGAAGAGGTCTCTAGTCTTGTGGTCCCCCTTCGAAAATCGATATCGATGGTGGAATCGACATCAATGGGAGGGGTATTATCAGCATGAGGTTGTTGTTTTATGAGATCTGTGAACATCTGGAGCTGAGATAGGATGGCTGAGATGTGCGTAGTCTGATTACTAACGTCTCGGAGAAGCGAAAATAGTTCGACATGTTGAATTGACATCTGGGCATGGAATTGGCTCGTAGGTGATACGACATCGTTCCTAACCTCCTGCAATAGAGTGTCTACACTATCCCTTATATGTTGTTCTAAGGTATTGATATTCTCGTATAGTTGTTTCCTAGACTGAATGGTATCGAGAATCTCGGACTGTATAGCACAGATCTGATGCATTAATTGTTGTGCTTCTGGAGGATTGGTGGGTGAAGTAGGAATATTCGCAAGGATGGCAGCAACATCTGAAAGAAGTTGCGAGCTTTGGTCACTTGTAAAAGTCAAGGGTAGTTAGTGAGGGTAGGTATATATGAATTGTTCTGTTAATGAGGGCGATGCCCTTACCGCAGCAATGATTGGGTTTCAAATCCTGAGATCTCTAGCTCGCGTGATAACCTGGCATGAAGTCTGTCCAAGGATTTCATTTTATCCTCTAGGTCTTTCCTATACCTTAATGAATTCCATGCTCGTACAACGGCATTCCATTTTTTATAACGTTTTCGTGGATCTTGATTATTATCACTTAGAGGACTTAGGTCTTGTTGGATCTCTTCCATTAATTTGCGAGCCTCGATCGCCGGCTTAGAGATCCTGGCATATTGTGTATTGGAGAGTTGATCAAAGATAGGAGAGTCAGGACGAAGCAGAAAATTGACCAAGGCAACTTCGTGATCAATATGGGATAAACATTGAGTAATTCGTTCCGGAGCATCATGGATATCATGTGCAAGCTCAGTAGCTCGAAGTAATCCCTTGATAGCGTAACCGGCAAACTGGAAGCTAACACCCGCTGCCCCAAGAATTGTAAGGGGGTCCGCCATGGTCGCTGTGTTGTTTAGAACATGACGAGTGAACAAGCAAGATGCGTAAGAGAGAAAAAACTAGTCGAGTTGCGAAATGTAGAATGAATGATTCGGGCGTTTCAAGCTGATGAGTTAGAATCAAACGGTAAGGCTTGCGCAAGGTAGAGTAGCCTGCCTGAAGCCTGAAGCACTTTGGTGGCGTTACTCAATCAGATGAGGGGGGTATATTAGTCAGAAATACTACATAATAGGTACCTACCTACGGGCTTCACTTTTCATTAATTCTAATCCTTACCTTAGGTAGGTAGGTAGAGAAACCATATGGCTGAATAAATCGCAACTTGTGCCGCTGCCATGTTTCAGTGACCTCCCTATAGGCAGGTAGATAATTCATCCGCCGACACAGTACCTATGGTCGAACTTATGTAGGTGCTTAGGAATGAGGTCTGGCTCTGTACGTCGTCTCTGGAATCTCGCCGAGGACAATGAAGATCGCTTCTCAAATGAAAAATACTATAATGTTGAAATGGGTGGCTGCATAAGCTGCAGTAAATAGATTAATACCTGAAAAATGTTGAGCTTTGAGCGACATCGCGTTTAAGCGTAAATACTCTGGTATATGCATACCAACCTAGATAGTTATTTTCTGAATCTATTTACCAATGGCATCATTGTGCATGGGTTGTGTAACAACCAATGATATCGATACACCATCTCTAAGCTCCACCGTAATAATAATTTTTAGTCAATTTCATGTTTGACTTTCGACTTTCGACCTTCGAATTGACAACCTTTCTCTTGGCCAATGGTAACTGCTCAGAGAGTTACTGAAGTTGGCCCTTCCTAATCATGGCTTCGAACGTACAAGACGACGAAGTGGCCAACACCCGTCAAACGGAGACCACACCGCTCCTATCAGATTCCGAGCCTCTAGAATCTGATACTAGCGGTAGCTGGGGTGCGGAACTATGGCTTCTCCTAGAGTACTCTATTCCTCTTATAGCTACATATCTTCTCCAGTATTCATATAGCGTTATCACGACCTTTGTCGCCGGTCACCTTAGTGCTGATGCCCTTGCAGCTGCTAGTATAGGCATGACGACGATGAATATCGTCGGGTTTGCCACTATCGAGGGAATGGCCACAGCTCTCGATACATTGTGCGCCCAGGCGTATGGTTCCGGGAATCTTCCCGGGGTCGGATTGCATGTCCAGAAAATGCTGCTTCTTATGACGTTGGCCATCATTCCTATTGGTCTCTTCTGGATCTGTTCTCCATGGGTGCTTTCGCTCTTTGTCCGACAACACCATCTGGCCGTTATGGCCGGCTCTTTCCTGCGAGTTAGTCTTATTGGATTACCTGGATACGCCTCCTTCGAAGCGGGCAAGCGGTTTCTCCAAGCCCAGGGTGATTTCAAGGCTGCTCTTTTCGCTATTCTGATATGCACGCCGATCAACGCCTTGCTTAGCTGGTTCTTCGTGTTTCGAATGGGGATGGGTCTCGATGGCGCCGCATTGGGAGTCGCGCTCACCAATAACCTTCGGCCTATCCTTCTTCTACTCTACATCCTGTTACCGATGGGAAAATGGTCGCGTCAATGCTGGGGCGGGTTGTCGCGGGATGCTCTCTCCAAGTGGGGACCTATGGTTCAACTCTCGTTCGCAGGATTTGCTGTTAATTTGGGGGAATGGGCTGCTACGGAGATAATGACTTTTAGTACCTCCTACCTCAGCACGAACCACCTTGCGGCGCAATCGGTCGTGATGACCATCTCAATTGTGTCATGGCACATTCCTTTCTCTATGAGCGTTGCGATAAGTACGCGCGTCGGCCATCTCATAGGAGCCGGCCTTGTCAAAACCGCTCAACGCGCCGCCATCTTATACGCTGTCGTCTGCGCCATCGTCGGAAGTGTTGATGGGTTCATAATATTTGCGCTGCGGAATCAATTGTTGACTTTCTTCTCTGAAGACAGTGCTGTCTGTGACATTGCTTCTAAGACCATGCTTACAGTCGCAGTGTTCCAGATTATCGATGCTATCATATGCTGCACTAACGGCTTGCTCCGTGGCCTTGGACGCCAGTCCGTCGCGGCTTGGGTTGTTTTCGCGGTCAATTACTTGGGTGCTGTTCCATTAGCGATGTGGTTAGAATTGGGCTCGCCGGCTTTGGAGTTGAACGGTCTTTGGATTGGCCTTGGTTGCGGTATGGTGCTGATTGCTGTTATTGAGGGTGCTTATATGAAATCAATGAGATGGCAGGATTGCGTGACGAGTGTGAAGTTGAGAGAAGGCTTGTAGAAGGTATATTATGGGGACGCTCTAAGAATACGGAGCCTCAGCGCGCACGTTTCAATCATTAGTCTTGGCTGCAACATTAATGTAACTAGAAGGACCTCGTTGTTTGCCTGGATCACCAGGAAGATTTGGCACTTCTTGGGTGGTATTAATACGAATATGAGATGGATGCAATAATACCCCGGCTAAATTGGTTATCTTGTATAGTGTAGGTATGATTACTACGACTACACAATTCTTTTTTCTTGCTAGAAAGCGAATTCGTCGCAAAAAACCTTAGGTAGAAACAAGTAAAATGTGTTTGGTTGGAGTCTCCTCAATTGAAAAAGTCTGTTATGAACGGCAGGATGACACACAAAGTCTTGAACGCGCTTTTCTTATCTTCTGTTACCTTGGCGATCAATATCTTTGGCGGGGTCGCTTGTAAAGTATCTGAATGTCCTATCGAGAAAGGATCGCAGCAACACGTCGAAATCACGGAGTTCAGCTACGGCGAATGTAAGCAAGATGCCCCCAATCCAAGGCTAAACCCCAATTTGGGCTGTGGCTTCCATGATCACTAAACATACATCCTTCAGTGACTGTTCACCCGGGAGATATCCCGCCGCGCCCCAGCACAGCGGTCGTCTCTTTCTTCGTGACTAGCTCGATATACGGGAAACAGGCATGCAGCGGCACCATAATACAGCTACAAAACGGCGAGTGGCAAGACGCTGACGGCTCACTTTGGTTCAAATGCGGGACAGAGTCAACGCCAGACCCGGATTGTTTGGACTGCACGCACTTTCAATTCGATTGGGGACACGAGGGCTGGCATTTCGCCGTCAATCAGACATGGACGTGCGCGAGTCCTGAAGGAGGGGCATGCGAGTTAGTAGACTTCCTATTATTCAACTTGTGCTCTGAGACATGGGGAATTACCCCCCTCGCTCGGGTTCGGTGTATGAGTAATCATTCTAAGAAGCTGATGTTTTCTTCCCAGTGTCTCCTATAAAGTCTCAGGGTCGACGACGCTGGATCCCGAGTGTACTGAGAGCCCGGATATCTCATTTAGGTCCTGTACTGCCCCAGACTTCTCATTGTCTGTCGATGTATACGAACGGATAGGCGAGTTGTCATGCAGCACGTAGAGTCAATGGAAAAGAGAGCTTATGGATGATGGATGACTAAGGAGTATTACTAAGAGCATTTACACTTCTTAGTGATTACTCATCAAGATACTGATGAGTAATATTTGCTGAGGTAATGAAAAGCGAGAAACCTGATATGTTACATAAGCACGCCATGTACTGTGGATATTATGTAATCTCTGGAAATTGGGTTTTTTGACGGCCCGTCCCGCCCTTGAAACTTTACTCGCACAGGGCAAGAGTAACCTGTAAATTTCCCCTAACCCCCCAACTTTCTCTAAACCAACCCTGCATCACATGAACAATGTCCACTATCTTGACTGCGATCACCTGGTCCAACTTCTATCCTCTCCGACGGAATGCTTATGCGTAGTTTAATAGGCCTACACACCGACTTTCCTCAAGTTCGTTTCGTCATCGTCCTCTAATTGGTGATTCTATGAGGCTGAGTTCGCTAGCGAAGAACCCCTTTTGGCACTTCGCGTTTTGCGCATGCGCGTTCGCTCGGCGTGGACGATGCGGTGAGGCAGAGCTTTTGCAAATCGGAGTCAAACAATTCGGCTTCCATATCAACATTGCCGATTATATTTTGATGTTCTTTGGGGGGGACGATATTTGTACCGATTTGTCGCTCGAATTATCATCTTTATCAGATAAATGACCAATGGTTCCATTATCTGCTCTATGCCAGAAATGAATGTCGAAAGCTGGCTCCCATGATTTCAATGGGCTCGTTACTGGAGAATTAGTGCTGACGCTGACTGTTTTGGCTCCCTCAAGCGTTTCACGGCTTTCGATGTCTAGCTGCTGTGGGGTTGCGACCGGCTGAGCCCATGCTCCAATGCTGCGCATGTCGTTCAAATCCTGCGAATATAATGCCATATTATTAACCCGCGATAATTAGTTTGAAATAAAGTTAAGAGTAGATGAGTTTAACTTGATCGCTAACTACACGACCTCTTTTATACTACGTCTAATTTTTTCATTGTATCTATTATGTTACAATACCTAAGAACTATCTAGAGACCGCTAAGCTCCTCAAGGTGGGATGTCGGTGATTGACGGTGAGGGTCTCGTGCCAATCTCATACCCGAACGACTGGCCTGAGAAGGCGCGTCGAGCTTCACCCAACGTGTCCCAAGACCGCTACATGGATATGCGGCGGCTCCGATTCATATAGACGGTCCGCGGTGGATATATACTTCGGATAATGATGATGCTGGATTGGGTGGATGACTACGACCCTACAGCATCGTCGACCGACGCTAAGCCGTTACTGACAGGTCCGCCTTATCAGCCCTGTCAGCCCTATAATAGCCCTACCTACCTTATGAATCGACCACTCTTCGTCTTTTTGACCTCGAATCTGACGAGCGCATTTCGCTAATATCGCTCTGGTTGGGTCCAATCCTCTGATTTTTTGATAGGGCCCGCCAAAGTTTCTCTTATCTGCTTCACCTATTGAGACCTGTCCGCCCTGTGTTTATGCAGCTAACATGGCGGATGGTCTCGTAGGGTTGGGCGATTTCCCCATTGACAACTTAGTCAATGAACCACCATGGACTCTCTTTGAGATGGACCTAGTGGAGGATGATGACGAAACTCTGGCCGGAAATCTATTATCGTACCAAGTCGGCACTATAGATGAGCCTGTGGCTGAAGATGCACCCGGGAGCAATATTGAGTGGAGGCGACCCGATGGTAATGCGCCTTTGGGTAAGTCTAAACCCGACATGGCTAATATACCCTACCTTAAACTGAATCCTCCAGATATGAATGATCCAACTGTATTGAAAGAATATGGAACCCTGTTTCTATTTGTGAATAACCCATCAATTCACCATCTCGACCTCCAAAATTGCGATCTATCTAGGCAAGCTATCATCAAGTCTCTCGCGGCTAGATTTAATCTTCAGTACTCTTACGATTCATCTCTCAACTCAATTCAACTTCGAAAGGAGAGTTACGGAGAAAGCTTGAATCAGCACGAACAGCAACCAAAGACATCCCCGAGACTCATCCCCCCTATCTCACCTCAAGTCTCTACATTATCGCCACAATGGAAATCAAGCTATGCAGATACAAGACCGCATGACTATCTTTCTAATGCGAATAGGGCATCCCCGCGGTCTAATCGCGGTGTTGCAATGGATATCGATACTGCGTCTAGCGAATTCAACTTTGGTTAGTTACTGCTACGCTTGTTCTACGTGATGATTAGACGCGTTACTTATCACTAAATAGGAAATCTCAACTCTTGGGGTGAACCTGGGGATTATTCCCTAACTACACCACAGTACCAAGCTCATTCAGAGGATGAAAAGGATCAAGTAAGCTCGCAGCCGGCTCCGACTCCACAACAGCGTAGCCCTTGGGTCGGACTGTCACGCACGCTGAAAGAAGTCGGGGCTTGTTGGAGATGCAAGATTCTTCGAAAAAAGGTAGGATCATTCTACCTAAGGAAACGGTTAAATTTGCTAAACCGCAACAGTGTGGTCCTGATCAGCCCTGTAAGGCGTGCCCCAGGCCTGGTACCAGTGGTTCTCGTTGGCAAAATATAGGGTGCAAGCGCGGCACCCTTTTCGATCACACTCCTCGAATCTCTCTATGTCCAAAGTCTAATTCACCTAACGAATTCAACACCGACGATGTATTTGATGCAGTGCAGCGGGTATCGACTTCAGGCCACTATAGGGTTAAAATGTGCCTTCAAGATGCCGCAAGCCGCCTTGACAAAATCCTTGCCTCGTCTAATGACTCGTACACAAAAATTGTCCTCGAGATCCTCTGTCAATCCATGCCGATCACGACCAACATGCCACTGTCCCAACGACATGATGTTGAAGCGAATGTCGTCCACATAGCCTGGGGACTCATAGAAGTTAGTTCGGTGAAAGAAACCTTATGTATAAAGTCCATGGAGCATACTCTTGATATCTTGAAGGCGGCTGTCGCCTATGAAACTGAGTATGGCCTGGTAAGTGACAAGTTTTATTCACGTCTTCATCATTCTCAGCATTCATCATCAATGCTAACCCGCTGCCAGTCTCAAGCTGTACCGTTAGCTATCGAATGCTTCAGAAACTGTATTGATATGTTACGACTACACGATGACGGTCATCTAATATCCGAGTTGCACGATGATTGTACGACGAACATATGTCAGGTGGAAACCTTTCAGAACCTGAGTTCTAATGTTAAATCTTACACCGATGAACTTTCAAAGGTGATTTTCAGAAAAGAAAACAGGCTGCAAGAAAAAAGATGGTGGTTATCGGTTTTCTACAGCCTCTGGATCCAGTCCTACGTCCGACGAGCTATCAGATTTATTGAAACCCAATCAGAAACCCCACTTCATTCAGAAATGAAAACTGCTTGTTCTACTTACCTTCTCCTTGCATTGGATCTTTTTGATGCGACATCTACTTCATTCGATCCTTTAGCTTTAACATGGTCTCTTGAAGAAGAACCTCCTAATATGGACTTAAGGCTCATCAAGTATTATCGATATGCCCAGAAAGCACTAAGCGAACTATGGGACTTCGGCAATGGTGGCTCCTTGGACTTCCTGAGGAGTCTGTATTACGATATGGGCATATCTTCAATTGGTAATCCACGAGACTTACCATTATCACCAGTAACAGGTTTTCTCAACGAAAGTCTCGAAGGCCATGGCCTTTTCGGCCACAGGATGTTCTCTCAGTCACAGAAGTTGCACGAACGGAATTTTTCAGTTCCAGTGAGGACCAGGTCCGGCGCTAAACGACGCGCAGGCTCTCCGTTACAAGAAACCGGATTTATCCGACGCAATGGGAGTTCCTCCAGCATGCTTGACAACCGAGATATTCGAAGCCGAGGCATATCAATAGCCAGCCCGGGATCCCCAATGTCTCCCGCCTATTCTTTCGCATACGGCACTAGTAGTTCAACTAGGTGGAATGGCAGTGGAGACAGCTTAGCAGAGATGGCCAAACTTGGAACCAGTCCTCCGAATGCCCGAGATCAACTTGACTACTTAAGTCCTTCAAAGAGCCACATACCATCCTTACACTATAAAAGCAGCACCGAGAGTTTTCTTGAATTACCAAGGACGTTAAACAGGCGGCGACCAACAAGGAACACGCCAAGTGCTGGCCTTCAAGGGATGTTCATTTGCGAATGTTGTCCTAAGAAACCTAAGAGATTCGAAACTATGGAAGAGCTAAGGTAAGGAGACTTCACCATATCTAAGACTTTTATGACATTAAGCTCTTTTTGAAAATGGGTACTAATAGTTTGATAGTGCTCATGAAGCTGAGAAGCAATATCAATGTAGTTACTGCGGTAACCGCTTCAAATCAAAGAACGAAGCCGAGCGCCACCAGAACAGCCTCCATGTCCGGCGACACGCCTGGTCCTGTTCAACTTTACGATTAAGATATACCGAGATTTTTTCAGAAAGCATAGACCAACCAGGCATGGCCGATACATGCGGATACTGCGGGGACGATTTCGCCCGCAGCGGAGCGGGTATGCAAGCTACCGAACGGGACTGGGAGGAGAGGTTAAATCATGTGACAGAAGTCCATAAGTTTAGGGAGTGCAACGAGTCGAAGAAGTTCTATAGGGCGGACCACTTCCGTCAACATCTAAAGCACTCTCACGCTTCTACCTCAGGAAGGTGGACCAACGCGCTTGAGAACGTGTGTATGATTGATATTCCCGCACCAAATGGGTCGGGGGAGGGTCCCTGAAGGGTTAGGATACGGTTTACTGTTACATCATGCCATATGCATATATCCTTACTCATTGCTAACGAGTTCTGGAATTTACTACTTAAGTTCATTTTCGTGACTTACACCCTTTATTCTTGATTACGTAATCATCATCCAGATGTTGTTTATCAATTATCTATGGCTAAATATCATTTAGATAACTTGTAGAGCCTATAGTATCTATGAAACTACCTAGCGTATATTAGACTCCTCACAAATCTTAATATTTAAGATCTTAAAGAATATCATTTTGGCTTTAGTAGAAGGGGGGAATTCAGGGGTTCAGGGGAATCTTGGATGACTCAGCAAGAATGACAAATTAATATGCATTTAAGCAGATCGAGCTATTACTAATGTTGTCGGATAAGACATAACGCAGTATGGGATACACGAATGAATCTTGACACGGTTGTAGTAAATGTTATTCCATGATTCTTTCGAGTATGAAAGGAGCGTAATTTAGTTACATCCACTTGAAACTTGAAGCCTCCTATAATGATAATTGTTAATGATCGCTCACGTAAAACCTCCCACTCAGTCGTTTCCGCATCATTGTCGATTCAACCCCCTTAAACCGACAAGATTTAGGGCCTGAAAGTAGTGATCTTGCCAAACGTATCACTCTTCCCCCAAATTCCAGCTCTGAGTCCAGCAAGTTGAACGATCTGAGAATGGTCGACGAAGAGATTGACGTCGACGCCAAATTCTCGGATATACCTTCTCATAGTTAGCCCTCTAACCCCTGTAAAAGCATACGTAGCATAAAAAGGACACTTACCAGTTAAACACAGACGGATCTGCCGCCTCAAACATGACATTCTCCAAGGGCAACTCTTTCAAGATCGACTGAATAACATCAGTCCGCCAAGTCTTCACATTCTCCGTAATCCCCTCGCTCTCAATCATAACACGCTCCACCCCCGCATCCTTCACAAACCGCTTCGCCATATTAATCACCTTCCCCGGGTCGCTCGTCCCAATACTCTCCAACTCCGCAGCCTCCGTGTCGCCCCCAGCCCCAAACTGAATCCCTAGCTCGGGCTTTGGCTTCAACCCCGCGCCCTGCACCCGCTCCGCAAGCCTCACCCAATCGTCCGGCGGCAGCGACAAGAACCCCGTACTCAACTCCACCACATCAAACCCTAAGTCGCGACACTTCGCAAGATACTTATCCACCGCACCCCCCACATCCCCACCGCTCGAGGCGAGGATATGCTCGATCCAGCCCCCGGTACTCACGTACACGCCGTTCGCGTGCGCGAGGTCGATTAGTTGGCGTAGCGGCGCTTCCGAAAATAGACTGAATGAGCCGCCGGCGAATTTTAGGCCGTCGACGTGGGGACCCATGGTCTCGAGTACGTCGGAGAGGTAGCGCGGTCCCATGACTGTGTAGTACGGCCCGCGGATCTCGGTTACGCCGCGCGAACGCGGTTTTGGTGGGGTGGGGTTGTGCCGTGTGAAGCCGAAGCCGGAGTCTGGGTCCTCGAGGAGGATTTTGGCGGAGGGGGAGGATGGGCGGGATGCTGATAATGCGGCGGCTGTGGCTGAGAATGGTCGGGATGGGATGGTAGGTGTGGTGGTCAGACGTGCTAGTTTGGATAGGGCTCTAGTTGTGGGTTTGGTGGTGCGGGCTTGGCGTAGCGCTGTGGCCGTTAGTGAGCGCAGTGAAGTTGCCATTTTAGGAAATAGGGGATCCTTGATTGGTTGATGGTTGGTTCTGCTAAGCCCAAAGTTCTCGAGTCAGGCTTTGTGGATGTGAACAATTCGATACTACAAACGAAATGACGGGTTATTAAATCGATCAATCGATTAGATATGGTTTGAGTGTTAGAATTTCGATTGAAGGTATGGAGATTGTTCAACTCTTTACATATTCATCTAATCGGTGTGATGTGGTATGTTTAACGTCATATTGATGTCAAGGAGTCTTGCGTAGGACAATTTTCTACTAAGGAAGTAAAGATCAGCAGAACCCCCTATGCGAAATCTCGGGCAGTAAAATCAATTATCATAATCGTTAATAGTTGATTCCCGGACAAATAGAAATTGCCCATAGTAATAATGAGCACTCGAAAACGACACCAACTTGAACATCCGGCTCCGTACTTAACGCCATGAAGCACTAGCATGAAATTCAAAGCCCTATCACCATCCCTGGACGCCATTTTGCCGGTCCTTATGTTCTAGGGGCATCTCTGACCTTAGGAACCTCATAGCCGTCTGGATGTATACGAACCGGTTCTAAAGGAATTATTTTTGATGGACGTACCGTTCTACGTCTGCTGATGGTTGGAACAACTCTGCCTCTCCATCTCTTTTTTTCCTTCATCAAGAAAATCCAATAATCTTTGGAAGACTGCCCTGGGCGCCTCTCAAGATTTTCACTAATGACCAGCTCCGCCTTGGTGACACCGCCCCAGGATCGAATCACGACTGGTTCTGCGGACAAGCAGTTATTAGGTGCTTCTGTGATCTTGGCTTGATCCGTGAACCTTGTAACCAGCAGCCACTGGAGGATGCGTTTTGGAGTTTTGTTCTTATCAAGAGCGGTTCGAAATCCATTCAGTCCATGATACGCTAAAACTGCGCCTCGACGCACGAGAAATATAACAGACTCTAACATTCCCGCATAGCACGCGCTCATCAGCGCAGTACCATCAGGACAGCCTTCAAACTCAATATTAGCTCCCAGAGAAAGAAGATTTTCCATGGCCTGTAGTAGTCCTGCAGATGCACTCATGCAAAGTGGGCTACTAAAGTTACTGGAGTCGGTGTTCGCAATCTTCCGTAAGGTGTCAATGGGGATTTTTCTTCGAAACATCGTGAATGCTTCCGTGAGCCAGGATATGTTCCCCTTTGAAGGAAGTGCGCTCCATGGAATTGGTTCTATTCTTTGAAATTCGTAAAAGCCGTTCAGAATTAACGGCGAAAGCTGATAATGGCCTATGGCCAGATGAATGGCTGAAACTCCATTAATATTTTTTTGATGAGGATCAAGCTTGAAGATTTGAAGATGCGTTAGAAATTCGGAGTGGCTGGGCCGCGATATAGCAGGGGTCATTGCTAAGTGAAGTAGACCATTCAAATTATGGTCCATTCTATTTGGATCAGCACCAGCGTCAAGTAGAAGTTTGACTAACTCCCAATTGCGATTTAGGCAAGCATGCATTAGCGGAGTTCGCCCATGTCTATCACGACAATCTATGTCGACACCATGGTTTATTAGGATTTTAACAACCCTACGCGCCCCAGGCGCTTTCGACGATATCGCTTCATGTAGAGGCGTTCTTAGAACCTGTGTCTGGGCGTTTGCATCAGCACCACTCCTTAGAAGGCATTCTATGAATTCAGGAAGGCCATTTTGTGCTGCAAGATGTAGCGGCGACAGCATTATCAATCCAGACGCTCGCTGATTGACAAACTTTGCAACTGCGGAAGTGGAATCCTCTCCCACTATGTCGTTTCTATAATTATGTTAACACCTCTCTCAATAGACCGTATGAAATAAAATTAGAAACACCTACGTGTAGTGTCGAGCATTTTGTTGTAAATGTGCCAGGAGGGTTTGAAGCCCCTTCAAGTTATCATGCTCGGTTGCAGTATATACGAGACCGGGAGATTCGCTGAGTAAATTCCCGCCGTCGCTTAGGTATCTTTGAAGAAATGCCCATAAGACTATAGCCAAGTCCTTATCTCTTAATATATGGTGGATGCAACTGAGATAGCCATGCCTCCAACAACTTATTTTTAAAGTCGATGCTTTGTGAGCCAATAATAACCTGATAATTTGGGGTTTTTTGTATCTTGCAGCAAGAAGCAGAGGAGAACATCCATTGCAGCTAGGTAGATCAGCGTTTATGTGGTAACCTTCCTGGAACAATCTCCCACAAAGTTCTGTATTCCCATTCTTTATGACGCCTTCTAATAACACAATATGTTGCTTACGTCTATGAAACAAATTAATAAAATGTTGGTTACCAAGCTGCCACGCATGCAAGTATGGACTTATCCCCAAGTTGTTCATTGTGTTGTCACTCCCAAGGCGAATAAGAAGTTCAGCAGCGCTTAGGCGTTCATTCATAATAGCAAAATGTAGTGGCAAATCGTTTGAAGATGTCCGGGCATTGATGTCAGCTCCTCGCGCAGTAAGGAATTCGATTATTTCGGTATGTCCTTCCAAAGCCGCAATATGTAAAAGAGTGAAACCAGAATCAGTAGTCGTATTGACGTCGGGGATAAGACTTTGATTTATGTAGAAAGATAAACAATGAACGTTGCCCGAACTTGCTGCTAAATGAAGAGCACAGCAGCCAGATACAGTTATGCTTTTGCCATTTATTATAAAACTGGCATTGCAACGTCTTTGCCAATTAGGATTCCATTTTGGGGTGACCATCTTGTAAATAATCTTCAAGAAGTTTATATAACCTCTCTGAGCCGCAACTAAGCATGCATCAGCTTGATTGTTAGTGGTCGGTTGTGTTGGATCAGCGCCATATTTCAATAGGATTAGTGGAGACTTTATTTGGCCTTTGTCTATATGAAAAGCAAGAGCCGATAAATTTGGAAAGTTCTCCGTTAGAAGATTCGGGTTCGCGCCTCGCTCTAGTAGTTTTTTAAGTTTGAAAGAGCCATCCGTGAAGGCGAGGCGATGGATGAGTCCAAGTCCATTCTTGACTAGATTAGTCTCGTTTAGACGTTCATTGTCTGCATGATACAGGAGGAGCTGAAACGTTTTGCCGTGAACATACGACTGGCATGCAATTTCTAACGCGGAACAATCTTCCACTCTCTGATGAACACTAACGCCCTTTTGGCACAATAATCCAACCACTCCAATATTGTTATCCAAGACGGCCGCCTTTAACAGCTTTATGATTAAAGGTGATGTTTGGATTTCCAACCACAAATTTGAGTGGTCTATCACATCGCAAATAATCTGACTTGTGATTGGTCTTATGTCCCGAAGATTTTGGAATTGACCGTTTAGGTCTTCTAGTAATGCAAAGAGTGCTGGCCTTTGTGAAATAGTTTCATACGAGGATAAGCATCCTAACTGTATGAGTTTAGTGATCACTATAGTGCACATCTTTTTTCTTTTGTTATCGTATTGACCTTTGTTTTGGAAGACAATTTTTGTAAAGTCTTCCCATATCCTCATCTCATTTTCTGGTGAGCCGTAAGGATATAGAGTTGGAATTATTTCGCTGATCTTTGCGGTTCCCTTCAATAAAACTTCCCTATGCACTAAATACTCGAAGCGTTGCTTAATATAGATACTAAGGGGTAATTTACCCTCGGCACAGACGTAGTAAGTGTTTGGATACATGTATGTGGGATATTTGACGAAACTGGTAGATGTTGTGGTTCCAATATAGTGTAAAGGAGAAAAGGTATTATCTGCAATCTCAGTAGAAAGACCTTTCAATTCGAGCGTATTCTTGAGTATATCCTGGCAGTTTCTCTGAATGGCCAATTGGAGAATCGGAATTGGGCTTTGCCATGTCTTTGGGTCAGTTTTGCATCGCTTAAAAAGCAAAGATGCTGATGTTTCAGGCCCCCCTTTTATTGCTTTTGAGAGAGGAGTATAACCATCCCGATCTACCATGCGTAGTGCAGAAGCGACGTTTGTCTCGCTTCCGTATTTGAGGAAAGCCGAAAGATAGTGGGGCTTATTACAACTGTAGTGTAAGACGTTCCCTCCTAATTCATCTTGAGAACAAACCGTCAACCCATAATTAAGAAGAATGTTAATCAAAGGCTCAATAACAATCTCTTCCTCAGTTTTTCCATGACGAAGCCACCAATGTATTGGCGAATCACCATCCTTAGACGACTGTAGAAAGTTATATCCAGCCTTGCCGAGTGTTTCAACCATCAAAGAGCTGCTGCGTAATATCGGATTATTCAGTGCTATATGCAGTAACCCATTGCCATCTTTGTCCAATATCTTTGATGTATTCAGGTTGGAACCTTCTTGGATTTTTTCGAATGCAGCTACATCGTTATTCCTGACGGCTTCAATCAACTGTTGTTCTTGCACTTCTAGCGAAAGAAGAATGCTCGAGTCAACTAAATATGGATCTGATGTGAAACATAACCCTTTATTAATGGCAAGTTGCCATGCTACCAAACAAAGTTTTCGATGGAAAGACGAAATATTTATCATCGAATTCAAAGTCTTGATTAAAGCTTTGAAAGTCGTATCGGGATCGCTAGCTTTCCAATCGAATGAAGAATCTAGGACATCCGAAAAAGTTGCAATATCGGTTTCGTCGAACATTAATCCTTCGGAAAGGAACAATGTGATTACCGAGGAGTCATTCGTATGCCGTAACACTTGGAGTGCAATTTTTAATAGGCGTGTTTTTTCATCGAAATTTGAGGCGATGCGGAAGCGCTTTGCTCCAGCCTCTAATAGAGATCTTATATTTTCTGCCGCCAGTATAGATGCTTTCTCTTTCATACAGCCCAAGTAGGCTAATAGTTCAGTGCCCATATTTGTAGAAAATAGTAACAGAGATCCCATAGCGCATTGTATCGGTGTTCCTATAGGGCTGTCCTTGTTCACATCTGCACCTCCTTGTATCAGATGTGAGGAAATAATGGGAAGCGACATTATGCAAGCCACATGCAACGGAGTGAAGTATCTATGATTGACTCGAGTGACAGTGTTCATATAGTTGTCGAAATCGGGTTGAAAGGTGCCGTCATCGACAATGAATTCGATGATCCATGAGCTGAAAAATGTTGTCTTTGGAAGACTAAAAAGTTTCTTTGCCAATTGGATTATCTCCCCATCAGTCCACTCCTCTATTGCATAATAAGGCCAGCGACGTACGGCGTATTTATAAAATCGATAATTGATACGTCTTGTGACTCTGTGGGAGAATTGTTCCATTGTAGGCCCCAATGTATAGTTGAAATTTTCTAGTTGTAAATATTTCAAGCATTGTATCGCCATGAGTTTGTTGCACTGTGACTGTGATACCAGAAATTGTGAAAATTGACCTTGTAGGATTGATTCATTTTCAAGGAATTCCTGAACAGAAAAATGTGCAAACTCAAATCGGTTTTCGTCATTCGACTTTCGAATAAAGCTGCTACACAATTTCTGGATTGTGTTTTCGCGTACAAGTCCGCTAGGTTCCAGGGACCCTCCATTCTCCGGAATTGATATCGCCTCTCTGAGCTGTAATATGCTGAGTGATGGAGAGGCAAAAGCAATGAAGTTTAGAATCAATTGGGTACGCCGAGTCTTCAAGCCTGGAGCTATTCGCACCAAGATTCGTAAGTATGTCTCGTTGAGATTAGGAGGGAGCTTTTTTAAAGCCTCTCGACATTCTTGGTCCGAATCGCACTGTTCAAGATGATCTAGCTGGCAGGCAACCCATCGAAACCTTGAAGAAATTGTTAACCTAAGAACCATTTTCAAGAAGAAGTTGATACCTACATGCCTGCGGCACCGTCTATCAGACTTTGCATGATCTCCCCCTTAAGATTGAGGTCATCTATATGAAGCTTTTTTATTCGCATGCGTTCTTCAATTTGTGCTGTCACATACTCTGTGATATCTCCTGTGTGTGCAGCGACTTTCTCGCAGACGAAGTCATCTTCAAGACGACTCCTGATGTTATGTTCGTCGCGACTTAGTAACGCCATCGATATGTTATTCGAATCATCTGATAGAGAACAGAGTATTCCAAGAACCTCTTCAACAAGTTGTCCACATTCATCGATGCCATCCACGATAATGTGGACCTGATGAAACAATTTGATCATGTCCCTTATGACTTTGCCAAGCCCATTTGTCGTATAATCACGGGGTAGGCCCTTCCCTGGATGAAGCTCACGAAAATATTGCTCCAGTATTTTATATGCCTCTTCCTTCTGAATAGCTATTTGGTAGGCTAATACACTAATAATATGATCAGGTGAATGGGTTGCCTCGGCCTTGTAGTCACAGAAGAAGAATGCAGCAGCCACGTTATTGTTACACTGTCTCAAAGAGGCTTCAATGATCGTGCCGGCTAGGACTGTCTTTCCTGCCCCGGGAATTCCACTCAGCCAAAGTTTTCCGTTGGGAATCGAAAGCCACCTCTGGAAGTTTGGCAGATGTAATAGCCATAGCCCTGTTCCTGGTTGTCGTAGTTTGAGGCTCATATCATAATTTTGCTGAGGATTATGTCTCAGAAAAAAGCTTCGAACACTTTCAAGTGGTATATATTGTTCATCTTTCTCATTTTGTGCCTGTTGTTTATCTTGCTTTTTTTCACGTTGTCTATTGTCGTCGATGCGACAAACTATTCCTTTGATTTTCTCGAGGTCAGCTTTGATTTCCGATGCTGTCTTCTGTAGATCTTCTTCACGGCCTAGGGAACGCAGGAGGAGTTCCATTGAGTTTGCGGAGAGAGCAAGTTCAATATTCTGTTTGTGCCTTGATAGTTCATTTTGTAATTCTTTCGCTCGTGTAGATGAAAATGGCCATGTGACCTTTTTTGCCAATGTGTTGCCATCATCAAACTTCTTCAACTTCATGCTCATGTTCGCCAAAATGTCGTTACATGCTTTGATGTGATACATCCGAAAAGTTTTATAGTCTGTAGGTTCATCGTTAAAAGCCTGCGCGAGTCTAGATAGACTGTGTAAGGCGCCTCCCAGATAGTTGATCTCATTGGTGAGGTCTTTGATCTCTTTCGCGGCATTCTTCATAGACCCAATATATTTCATTAAACCTAGAAAGACTACATCGGTCAATGTGATAAGCCCGGCAATGCTGGCTGAGATGGATAGTGGATCTGCCATTGTGGCCTATAGCTCATGGTCGTGTTTCGAAGGTATGTCAGGCGAAACTTTGGCTTTGCCTCTTTAAGGCACTCTAGACATCCTAGCCAAGCTTCAATCCGCAGACTATGTATGCTAGATAGTTAGCTAGATAGTATATGTCCTGTGGACGTAAACGAATTCATCATCATCGTGTATTGTGAAGGTATTTTATGGTTGGATGGCACGTGTTGTGTGGGGTTGGGATTTGGCACGATTCATTGAAAAAGAAAAGAAATAATTAAGGATCGAGATTAGAAGCGAAAGTATGCCTTAGATGTAAGCTCGGCGCCCGCTCAGCCACTTACGCCTAATCGACTTCTTGATAGGCGGACGTTAGGTACCTAAGTACCTATATACTACCTACATATGTATGTATGTAAGCATTCATTATCTACTATGGTAATACCTCCCAGAGCGGTGCTATGCCAATTGAAGCTCAGGGGGGAATGTTAAAACGGCTATTTCTACAAGTATGAAATTCCGTTCAGCAGGCAGAGCCTGCCTGCCTAATAGCAAACCGCTTATCCCTGCTAGCTTCCATCCATGCTCCAAATATTTTCATTGCAAAAGTATATTGTCATACAGACAAAGGCTATTCTCTGCATAATGAATTAAAAGCGAGGTTGATGGCCAGAGTATAAAGAATACATAGGTAGATTGACTCAATCATACCACATGGCTGCTAGAATCTGTCTGTATCCACGGTTTTAGGAATGCTAGGGCGGACTCGCGAACGCCTCTGACATCATGAGCTACATCCGCGACGATATCCAATTGGGCCTCAATGCCGTTCTGTTCCCACAACTTGCGTAGGTTATGCATGGTCTCAAGTCTGCCTTGGTTCATCGGGAGGAGCCTTGTTGCTTCGGTGGTGGCTGCACCCCGTTGAGCCTTAAACTGCTGCATCCAAGTCCAAAACTCCTCACCGCCGTGCACCTTAACATCTGCACTGCCGACAACAAGTTGGATAGGAACCTGTTTGATGAGAGCCTTATCGATGCTTTTTCCAAAGATGGCGTCCGCATCCTTAACTCCTACAGGCCAATTCTCCCGATCATCCAATACCGTCGCATGGCCCGGCGCCCCGACGCTGACAGCAGCCAATCGCTCAGGGTACAAGTACAAAAACCGGTGCGCGAACTGGCCGCCCCC
This sequence comes from Annulohypoxylon moriforme, assembly GCA_022695765.1. Lineage (NCBI taxonomy): Eukaryota > Fungi > Ascomycota > Sordariomycetes > Xylariales > Hypoxylaceae > Annulohypoxylon > Annulohypoxylon moriforme. The sequence goes on along the minus strand of MU403131.1, from coordinate 148,271 downwards.
ACTAAACCCCATCAGAAAGATCTTCTCCGTATCGATATCGGGCCACCTAACCGCGACCTCGTCAAGCATAGACAAGAGCGCGAGATCAGAGCGCAGCGTCTTGGACCGGAGCAACTTATAAGAATCGATGTCGTCGGGACCGTCGAGCCCGGTCGGGAATAGCGGAGCGAGAATCGCGCAGCCTGTGGAGTCGGCGAACGGCGCCAGCTCGTACACATCGTAGACGTACCGCCTCGTGCCGTGCACTGACACTAGCAAAGGGACCTTGGAGCCCGCCGGGGGGGCCCCTGCCCCGTGGCTGTAGTGCTGAGGCGGTACGTATAGTGCGTAGGACAGGCGTGGGTCCGAGGCGAGTGCCCTGTGGGGGATGTGGCCGGTGAAGAGCGTCGATTTGAGGAACTGTGGGGGGATGTCTCTCGCTGTTAATGGCCTATTGTCCATCTTAGGGTCCATCTTAGGTCACGCCTTTTCTCTAATTCGTCTTATTCGTCTTATTTTTTCCCTTTATTTTAATCTTTTTTTTCAATTTGTCGTGCGGCAGTTGGGAGCCAAGATACAAATCGGGAAATAGATTTACATGCGTAAGTAGCCATCATTCGTGTCTCTGGCGTTGCACAATGCTGCAGTCTTGTATGGGAGACCGGCGAATTGACATGTGCTCCGTTTCCGACGTATCTGACTGGTAAATAAGGTATTTGGGAGTGTATGAGAGGGTACGAGGTGACAAAAGGCGTCGAGCGAAAATCGCTTGGGCTCCTGCAGATCCTGCGGCCGAGCCGGTAGTTCAGAGCGAATTTCGCTTCAGCCAATGTTCCCCCAGTCGCCCAATCGCGCAAGCAGGCTGAGTCCAAATCCGCGGCCGGTTCAATACCGCTTGGCTTCCCCGTCTTGCGTCGTGTCTTCTCAGCTGCACGATGATGCGGATCCGACGCTGTCGCCAGTTACGAATCCCATGTGGCATGCTGCCGCAAATGCGCTTCCCCGTGATGGCCTTTGAGGGGTCCGTCACCGATTGCCCCTGAGACATGTGAATCGATATTGGCAGGAGGATGCTTGATGATATCAGGATAAGGTAAGTGATAGGCATCGATATTTGCTAAATTGCGACATGCTTACCTTAACATGGTCCCCTCCCATAGGAAGGGAATACGTAACATGGTTCTTTTTTGGCGTCTCCATATCTAGATATCTAAGCCTCTACCTACTTAGAACAGCACCCCTGCCACGCCCAGAGCTGAGTGGATTTTGAAACGCGACTTACGCTCGACGAAGCAATCTCGGGTCATAGATTTGATATAATATAATCAGGTTGCAGAAACCTGTATCTAGAATTATTTTGAGTATTATCATCATCATAACCAATCATCGCCTACACCTGAACCATCTCAGCAGCAATGGCTTCGAAAAGTTCAGACAGAGTTGAGGTCGACCCGGTCGAGTTCCGTGAACGTTCAGGTTTGATACCGACGACCAGTCCCAGTTCTCAAGGAAGTTTCACCAAGGAAGATGAAGTTCAAGAGGTCGTCGACCCAAAGCTCGCCCGCAGGGTAAAATGGAAACTCGATCTATTCATCCTGCCGCTATTATCCAGCGTCTACTTTTTCGCTACGATGGTTAGTCGCCTACGTCATTTGATGTTACACAGATATACCCCTATTATGACCAAAGTAAACTCACCACCAAACAGGGTAAATCTGATCTCGGCAACGCTAAGATTGCCGGCCTCAGCGAAGAAATGAGTCTCAGCCCCGGTGATTATTCGAATGCGGCGACAGTGTTTTTGGTGGCAACAATTGTTTTCCAACTCCCAGGCACTCTCTTGATCAAGAAGATTCACCCGAACCGGCAGTTCAGCGGTGCTATGATAATGGTAGGACGACATAGACCTTACAGCACACCCCCCTGATCGAAATTTGGGCTAACGAAGAGTTTTCGTCTTGCCCTTTAACAGTGGGGAATCTTGACTGCCTTGACTGTCGTAGCTAAGAACAGCGGCCAATTGCTCGTACTTCGATTTTTCATTGGAGCGGCGGAATCATTCGTCCAGGGCGGCGTCTTCTGTATGTTTTCACGACCGATGGACAGACCGTCTTACCCCCCTTCATTCTTTAATCTCCTAACATGGTTATTTCATAGATCTCTCATTCTGGTACCAGTACTCTGAGTACGCGACTCGTGGCGCCGTTCTTGCGTCTATGTCTACCATCGCAGGTGCATTCAACGGTCTTATCGCATACGCCATTGTAAAGGATCTGGACGGGGCCAACGGCTGGAGAGCATGGCGATGGATCTTTCTCATCGAGGGTATCGTGCCCATTGCATTCGCTTTCATCGTCTTATTCTTCCTACCCAGCAGCCCACAGGGTGTTCGCTGGGGTTTCACTGAGGAAGAAAAGAAGCACATCATACAGCGAAGCGCACGAGCGCACAACACTACTGAACAGAAAGTCAAGTTTAGCCAGATTTGGAAGATTATGCTGGACGTTCACTTTTGGCTTTTCATGCTAGTCAGTTGCGCAAGTTCCTTCTGCCAGGGGTCATTATCCAACTTTCTCCCCGATATCATCGCGGTACGTATAATCTTGAATTTCTTATGTACCTAATTTTTCTATGATACTAACACTATATCTAGGGTTTTGGATACAGCGACGTTAATGCACAGCTTTTTACCGTCATCGTCTATGTGTGTGGCTGCGTTGGAATTATCTTTTTCAGCAGAATTGCGGATATCACCAACGCCCGAGGAATCGTTCTGGCCTCGTCTACCATAGGTGCAGTGATAGGCTACGCTATCTTGATCTGGGTCACGAACCGTAATGTTCGATTCGCAGCCACATGTCTAGTCGCATTTTCCATATACCCGAGCACTGTACTACAGTTATCGTGGGGTGCCATGTGTTTCGTGGGTTACACGCGAAGGTGAGCCCCTTATCACACATTTCAAAAATGTAGACAATCGCTAACATCAGAGCAGAGGGTCTATGCTAGCATTCTTCAACATCTTCCCGCATCTATTCGCCATTTCTGGAACCCAGGCTTACCAAGACCCACCCTACTGTGAGCAGCACCCCACCTACATCTAATAGATCTCTCTACTCATTATTCTACCTCTCACAGATAGCAAAGGAAATGCCGCAGCTCTTGGAATGTCCATCCTAATGCTCCTTTCGTCAATTGGACTTCGCTGGTATCTCGGCTTTATGAATAACAAGAAGAAGGCGAACCAATTTTCGGAGCAGGCTGCTGCTATGAGGGAGAAGAGCATAGAGGAGGTCGGTGACCACCACCCAGGTACGTTACATCTTATCGTTTTCATGGCAATGATTGAAATTTCGTGCTGATTTCCAGTTCTTAATCTAGACTTCTTCTACACCCTTTAAACAGCATACTACTACAGTGTGTATAAAATCACGCGGATTGAATGTTGGAAATGGATTACATATTTTCATCTAGTATCTATGGGGGTCGAAGTTGATGCTTCTAGTTCTCTTTTGTTGTTGAGATATTATCTGCCAATAGCGGTACGTGTAAATTGTTGGTGCAGCATATACGTTATGTTGGTATGATTTGATGTTGGATAGAGCCAATACTTAACGGGCTATCTTGGTATTCATTGGCCTAATAGGAGTTATCGGCATAGGGCAATATTATGTAAATATAAGCGCTGACACATGTATATATTAAACACTGGGACATATTCATGGTTAAGAAGGTAGTTTATTGCGAGTTTATTAAGAGTACACCCTCAGTCTAGCTCACTACCTCTCCGGTATGAAGGGTCTTATGACAGAATCGACATATGCCTTTGGGAGCCCCCACTGTTCCATGGCTTCGTCAATACCGCGGTTCATCCTGTCCACATACTCTTTTCTTGGAGCACTTGATGAGACTCTCTTAAAGTCAATGTACACAAGCACTCGGACCGTCTCCTCCTTTTCTGTATTCTGGGAATGAGCATCTGTGTAACCCGTGTCCGCTGTAGTCGTGGGAGTCAGCCCTGGAAGCAAGGTTGCATCAAGGAATCGCTTCTCATATGCCCATGGAACGCCCTCATGCATATCTAGGTTGGTCTCGTCTCTCGGATGCAGGCGATAAAGGACACCATAAACACCACTACTGATTTCGTTTCTTTTCATATTATCTGAACTTTCTTCTTCTGTTCCCTTGCTATCGCTCCAACTTAGTCCTTGGAAAATTGAGGTAAAAGTGGATGTTACAGTTGTGGCTACGGTGGTTCTGTCTTGGACGACATTCGCGTAACCCCGTTCATTAATAAGCCAGGTCCATCCAGGCAGATATGCGAGGCCGATAGGTGGAGACGACGGACACCGGTCTTTCATTTGGGTCGGAGACAGATTGGAGCCGTACGCAAAATAGAGGACCTCTCCATCGGATTTGCCGCTTTCGGTAGGCGCCATGGCGGTTGATTGGCTAGACTGATGGAGAAATATGCTTAGGATTGGTTGATTTGTAATAGGAGGTATGCGCTAGGGTTATTATAACAGGGGGAGGGTGACCATTCGTTGTAAGGTTCCAAGATTGTAGGTTACTCTTGAAGAGATAATTATCTGGCCAGATCTCTTCTGATTTCTGTAAAAAACGACCTAAGAATTCTAAAAATTCCACAAGTCCTAGAATTGTCTTAACAATGCTCCCTTCCTTCCAAAATGAGCAAACTATTAAAGTGGGACTACGGCCGGGAGACGGATGAGGAAGTGCTCTTCGGTGTAACTCAAAACGCCACCCCACTCGGATCCGAATTACTTATGTAATGCACTTACCCTTTTGATATCTGTGGCTCTTTCAATTTTGGCAGGAAACTAGTAGGTACCCAGGTATGTTTCTTTCTGGATAGCTCGCTACTGCGTATATTGCTTTATATCAAAAGTTCCTTCTCAATTCCTATTACGTCAACCTCATAAGCAATGGAGAAACATCGGGGTTGAAAAAGCATCATCCGCTTGTGCACATGCAAGTCCAAACTCGCTTGACTCCAACGAAATATATTTATCTCTCAATTACCGATGGAAACTGGTTGCTGGGAGCCTACCACGTGCTAGTTTTATGTCCGTGCCGCAATTAAATTGCCACCGTAGGCATTAATTGATTCGAACCCAAACAAGCTTTTCTCCAATTACTCTTACCCATCCGTATGCCTGTCTCATCACACCCCCCTTTTTGATTATCAACCTATTATCCATACACCACATTTAGAAACCACGTCGTAGCATCAGATAACGAAACAATTTAGTTAACAGGTAACTGGTCTCGGTCGCTTACCGAATAGTAGTAACATCCGGCGTAACACAAGTAAATTACTGTCGGTCTCCTTTCCCTCTTCAGACGGTCACATCAATCCGTTCCATCTAGTCTTGCCGATTCATATCTGCTTCCCGGTCAAGGTGCTCAAACGGATGCTCACGGCTCTCCGATGTGCTTCTAGCTCTTCCACCTTAGCCAATTGCATGACCGCACCTCCCACATTCTGAAGGCCTTCGGCGGTCAAGTTTGAGCTTGTGATGTGCTTGAGGAACGAGCCAAGGTTTACTCCCGAGTATTGCTTGGCATAGCCATATGTAGCTGCGTCAGGTTAGTATAGGCCGACAACACGAAAGATTGGGAAACTCACGCAGAGAGTGGTTCACACCGGCAGAGTAGTCACCAACACTCTCGGGGGTCCACTGCCCAATGAACACACTACCGGCATTCATCACCTTGTCTACCACTTCCTCGGCGTTCTTGAGCTGTAGTATCAAGTGCTCTGGAGCATACTCGTTACTAATCCTCATCGCTTCTTCGATATCTTTGACTAAGAATGTGACAGAGTGGTTGATAGCACCTCTGACGATATCCACCCGTGGTAAGGCCATGGCCTGCTTGTGTACCTCATCCTCGATCGCTTGAACCTGCTGCTCATCTAGGTCAACGGCAATGCAGACCACTTGGCTATCGACACCGTGCTCGGCTTGAGATAGCAGATCTGAAGCGACAAAAGCCGGGTTGGCATCCTTATCCGCCACCACCAGCACCTCCGAAGGACCTGCTGGCATATCGATGCTTACACCAGCATTGGTGTCGTTGCTCACAAGCATCTTGGCGGCCGTTACGAACTGGTTACCAGGTCCGAGGATCTTGTCCACTTTGCTGACGCTCTCCGTGCCGTATGCCATCGCTGCAACAGCTTGCGCGCCACCAGCTAGAACAATACTCTCAGCTCCAACTTTGTGGGCAGCATATACGATCTCTGGTGTGATGCTGCCATCAGAACGCGGTGGGGAGGCGATCACGATCTTCTGGCATCCAGCCACCATGGCGGGCACTCCAAGCATAAGCGCAGTGCTGGGTAGTACAGCGGTGCCACCTGGCACATACAGACCAACTCGCTCAATTGGTCTAGAGAATCTGCTACACACGACACCTGGCATAGTCTCAACTTTCAAGGGCTGCTCTTTCTGTGCAGCATGGAATGTGCGAATATTCTCAAAAGAGACATCAATGGCCTTAATGGTCTCGGGGGGAAGGCTCATCAGCGACTGAGGGAATGGGGCCTTAAGGACAGGTGAAGTTAAGGAAGTTGCCTTCTCAAACTTATGGGTGTAAGAAAGTAAGGCTTTGTCACCATTCTTTCTTATATCGTTGATGATGGGAGTAACGATATTCATGATCGCATCAGCCGATTTCTGGGACGGCCTTCTTAGAGCCTCCGAAACCTCCGATGCGCTGACTTTGCTAGCGTCCACACGCCTCAGAGTAATTCTTTCAGCGTCTGGAGCTGTGTGAGCTGCAATAGCAGGGGCAGATGTTAGAGGGGTTGCAGACTCTTTTGCAACTTGTTTTGCCTTCTCTGCAGTGCCGTTAGTGATACCCTCCTTTTGCGCCCATTGTCCCTTTGCGTTCCCTGGCCTTCTCTTAACCTTTAAGCTCTTGGCATCGAGGTTCTCCTCGATATCGGCTAGGCTTACGCCGGCACTAACTGCCTTGGTCAGGGCGAAATATATCAGATCTGCCGCTTCGAAAGCGACTTCTTCTGGTGTCTGCGCATTGCAAAGTTCTTCTGCTTCTTCCATTATCTTCGCTCTCAAGAGTTTCTCATCTGAGAAAAGTCTCTTGGTATACGAACCTTCAGGTGCTGAGTGTTTTCTCGAAACCAAGGTTTGTTCGAGCTTCGAGATTCCTTTGAGATCGCCGAAGCACCCATGCTGATCAAGATGACAGAATTTCCCTGTTTGCTTGACCACAAACTTCAACGCATCGTTATCGCAGTCTAGGGATATTCTCACCAACTCTTGCGTATCTCCAGAGGTAGCACCTTTATACCAGAGCCCGCGTTTTCGACTTTGATAAACGCCCGTTTTTGTCCTTAGAGATTCGGCGACACTCTCTTCACTGCTATACACTAAGCCGAGCGCTACACCCGCCGTGTCGCAAACAACGGTAGGCAGTAAATGGTCCGGCCTATCTGATTTCCACGCGATAGAAAACAATTTGGGTATGAAAATTTTCTTTTCTGCTTCTCCTACCTGAACTGTCAATTTCGTAGATGGGATAATAGGGATAGCAGATAGCTGTGAACATATATCGACGAAGTGGTCGTAAATAGTGTCTTCAATGGGCTTGATATACAGAGGCGGCATCTTAGTGGTCTTGTTTGACTCCATAAACCCGGAAACATCGCAGTTCCGTTGGTCGAAATCCTTAAGTAGTAAACCATGTTCTGTTCCGAAGGATACCTGGTTCAGTTTGCTGACTGCCGGAGCTACTCGCCTCCCAAACTCTGCGAAGTCCGACAGCCTCTCCGGTTGGACAAAAACCTTCCGGGCACCATAATCCAGTAACGTAACAACATCGCTTCTCGATTCAAGACCGGTGGCATCAAAGAATGTGTGGAGTTTAGCGGCGTTGACCTGAACGAGATGCTCGAGAAGTTTTTCGAAATTTTGTTGAGTCACATCGAAGAACACGCAACCCAAACATGAGACTTCTTTTTCATCTAGACCTTGCCCCTCCCCATTCGAAGCCGAACTAGGTGGAACATCGACGGAGATGAGAAATGGAAGTGGTAATGTCGTCTCCATTAGATAGCGACTGACAGATTGAATACTAGAGATTATGAAATTGAATCAAAATAATAAAATCCTAGGGACTTTTGACTAGTAAATAGTAAAAAAGCCTAAGGTGACTCTGATTGAATTAGGAGTCAGGAGGAAAAAAATAATTGTTCACAATGACGTTCCTAAAATCGGCGTGCATGAGCTGATTGTCCAATGATGGCGGGGCATAAAAATCCTTACCCCTCCAAGATCGAAACTGAAGCTACTCCACTAGCGCCCTGGAGCCCCTCTTAAGTGGAGCTTCAGCAGACCCGTTTATTTTTTAGGTACCTGCCTGTACCTAGGTCCACTTATTTTGGGAGCCTCAATGGGACTCGCTTTGGAGCTTGTCGGTAAACCATCTTTTTCTTCGTAAGAGCTATCCATCTACCATTATATCACATCCATCTTTCATTTCCTCCATCCACCAAACTATAAATTCCACAGATCAACGAAACGCACAATACCCTACTCGAATAAAGATCCTTCTATACCAGCCGAACATTCAATCGAAGTACTAGATTACTTTCAAATCTTCGTCTAATTCGATTCGCATCCAGTCCGTCGCGCCCATCGCGTTACTCTACTTCGAAATCGCGAATCTATTCAATTCATCCGTTCATTCCATTTCGAAGCTGCGCGACTACAACCTCTGATTCATCCAATCTTCAATTCTTCTAAAGCCTACGTACCTGTCACAACCTAGGCTCGAAGTCATCTTTCAATCATCCATCTCACGCCTACCGTGATGATGGCTTCAACATCTCAATCCCAACCTAACGGGGTTTCCTCGTCCGCCGCAGCAGGCCCATCGCAACCTGCCTCTCAACCAACCCAGAACACCGCAACAAGCGGCACCACAACAGTCCCCAACACCCAAGCGACCAGCGCCTCATCCGGCGCCAACGCAACACAACCCGGCGGCTCCAACAACGCCACCTCCCAACAACAACAAGCCCCCTCCTCACCCACCCCAACCCACGCCCCGCGCCCCCGCGACGCGCGCACAATCGAGCTCCTCCTAACCTCGCAAGGCGTAACCTCATTCGACCAGCGTGTGCCCCTCCTCCTGCTCGACTTCGCCTACCGGCACGCGTCGTCCGTGCTAAGCGACGCCATCCACCTATCCACAGACCCCTACACCTCTCACGCGGGCTCTAAACCCAGCGGGTCCTCGGGCGCGGCCCCCAGCGCCCCAGGCGTGACGGACGCCGTCGTCAGTACGAACGCGATAAACCTCGCCATCGCCTCGCGCCAGTCCTTCCAGTTCCGGGGCGGCGCGGGCGGGGCGGCGGGCGGAGGGGGCGCGAGTAAAGACTGGTTGCAGGAGCTGGCGCGCGAGCGCAACAAAGTCGCGTTACCGCGTGTCTTGGCGAATGAGTGGGGAGTGCGGCTGCCGAATGAGCGGTTTGTGCTTAGTGGACAGGGATGGGGGCTTAAGGATCATTGGGAGGGCGAAGGGGATGATAGTGATGATGAGGATATGGATGATGATGGAATGGGGAAGAAGGATGGGAATGCTGCGGGTGCGGGAGGCGCGCAGGAGGGTGAGGGTGGGGGTTTGGAGGAGCTGCTTGGTGATGAGATGGGGGATGATGATATGGAGGGTATGGAGTGATTTGCGGACTACGAGTTGCGCGTACGGGTTTACCGACTACATTTCGCGAAGAACGCAGAGTTTAGCGATGGGATTTGGGGAAAGTACAGGGCGAAAGTACTGGGTAATGCTTTGAAGACTCAGTGTGTTAAACGATGATATACCCTTTGCATCTTGGTCCGCACGAGCGCCTTTGGACTGCCTAGGCAAGGCAAACAGGCAAAAGAAGAAAAGGAAGATCTTACTTCCTTCGAACTACTATTCATGAATTGGGAACCTGCGTATGGAAACGCCTTTGGCTACTCAAAGTCTGCGATGGATCAACTAAGAATGCAAAAGGGGAATGCGTCAAACTGGTTGTATATACATCTAGTTATCTATGAACAGGTGGCCTCCTAACCTGTCTGGAGAACGCCAAACGCTATCGGCTATGCAGCTTTGGAGACTAAAATACACTCGGCTGCGCTCCTTGTGAGCAGCATGCGAATTTATAACCCAACCGATCTGCCCTAGTACAGTAATGATGACATGGCCCCGACACTATGCAATTCACTCTATGCCCGTAGCACCTGTTTCCCGTAGCACTGGCTGTTGAAGATAGTCGATGCCGGAAGGCGGATGTGGCTTCTGATGTTAAATCATGTATCGCCACGTAGAACCGCTCGTCTTATGCAACTTATTTTACTATTTTGTTGTTTCTTTCATTTCCTTATCAATACCGATATTTTTCATACCGGTGATAAGTTCGGCACCGACATCCCTAACCGTTTCTGCAGGTTTGCTAGCAGAACTAGGGATATAGGGAGCAGCAGAGATATCCTTTTCTTCCTCTGCTTCTTCATCTTCTTCATATTCAAGGTCGCCATCTTCCTCGCCTTCTTCATCATCAGCATCGGACCCGTCCTCTTCGATCATCATATTCTCTTCCCCTTCGTACTCGCCGCTCAAGATGCTGTCACCGGCATCGGGATCTTCATACTCCTCGTCATCCTCGCCTCTAGAGAGGTAACTGTCACCCATTTGTCCTACATCTTCATCCTCTTCCTCATCTACGTCGCTCTCTTCCACATCCCCCTCAGACTCGCTAGCGGAGAACTCATTAAGTTCTAATGGTAAATCTCGCCAATACGTGAAATCTGTGAAGTCGACGCCGCCCCCCTTGACTAGTGTGCTAACGGGAGGGAAGAAGTGGTTTACAACTTCGGTCATGTTGATGTAACTGAGTTTCAACTTATTGAGACTCAGCAAATCTAGTGAAACCTCGGCGTTGGAGTTGATGGTAAAGATACGGGTTCGAGGGACATCCACTGTTCGGTACGAAATCTGATCCGTGAGTCGGTTGCCAAAACCGGCGTAGAAGCAGTGGTTGTCCGGGCCGTATAAACTCCTAATATCTCGTAGAGTTGCCATCTTGAACACGTGTGGTTTACGAAGATAGATCTCTCGCCTCAAGGCAGCCATGGTCCGATCAGGTGATAAAATGGTTGGTCCTTTGGGTAGACGATAACCATCTTGTGTAATTCCGTAGAGATACGCCCGCGTCGTATCGGCTTGTCCGACTGAGCGACTTGTTAGATACATGATGTTGTACCCATTTTCAACGATATCGCTGTAGAGCTTGGCGACTCCCGCATGTGTCCAGTCTCGTCCGATCATGTTCAATACGTGGCCTAACGCGTCTGATTTCGTGATAGTGCCATCGATATCAGAAATGACAACGGGTGTATCGTGTTTCCAGAGATACATGTATGCTTGACATGTCGCGCGATTTACAGTAAAGCTCATCGAATTCTCGCCGGGTTTTAAGTTAAGCGCCTTCAGCTGGTCACTAGTCAGTCGAAGGGTCTTAGCATAATTCCTGTTCGGGTTTCCGGCTGAAGATGATCCTGGAGTTGTTGGTGGAGTTTGGATGGAGCTGTGTCCAACGTCAGATTCGCTTCTTCTGTGAGAGGGCTCTTGTGTTGACGTTGTTGAATCGTCGCTTTGATATCCGGGGTCTGAGGCCGCATCGATCGCTAGCGTAGGCGACGGCCTAAGAGCTGCTACTGTCTTCTTCATGGCAGCTTCTTTCGCATCCTCGCTGCTATAAATCCAAAGGTTGCCTTCTTCATCCATACCAAATAATGCGCCAATATCGTAATCGCCCTCAAGTTCTTCCGCCAGTATTTTGCGAGCAAGGATTTCGGCCTTTATCGCGTCTTCCTCGCTAGCCTTATACCCGGTCATGTCTAGCATCAGGTCACCCGTTTCCGTTACTCGGCTTGGAATGTTGACAGCTTCGAGCTCCTTCGATAGAGTCAAGGCTCGCTGAATGGCTTCTCGAGGTGCTAAAGGGGGCGGACTACGCGATCTTTGGCTTAGAGATATTGTGCTATCAGGGTCATTTTCGTCTTCTTTCGAGTCATCGTTGTCGGTGTATGTTTGAGTGGAAGTCGGCAATACTTCGTCGCTGTAGAACGGTCGAGTCGGGGAATTGGACCAACCCCTTGAAGTTGGCCGACCACCACCTAGCTCAGGTGATGACGCAATAGGTTCGATCACTCCTATAATAGCGTTAGTGATTATATCGAGGCTTTGGGAATGGCTCTATGAGAACTAACCTGGACGAGGTGTTTGGGACGGGAGAACTGTAGGTTTGGGTCGTGATACGGACATGGATCGTGAATTTCTAGCATCACCATCCAGTTGTAGAAACTCCGGCTCTTGAAGATCGTTGGATGAGTAGGAACTATCGGGTCCAAGCGGTGGACTAGAGGCTGGAGAGCTGAGGGGCGAGGTTTGTAAGCTTTGAGGAATCGTATCGTTCGTCTCGAATACGAAGAAGGCCTCGCCCCCTTCGCCCAGTTTCATAGCATAGTTCTGCTTGATACCATTCACCCTAAATTCAACCTTCTTCTCATATGGTCGCAGCAACGAGAACTTGCCGAAGCGGACGTGAAAAGGGGAGCAGCATAAGGTACCATCTTCGTGCTGGACCACGATCACATCGATTGCTCCGCTCAAGGTAGCCGGATTGATCGAATTCCAGGCGGTGGAAACCGAATCGCTGATATTGCGAACGTACTGCATCTTCGACCAAGGTTGAGGAAGTTCCTCTAATCAAAAGGGGGCGTTGGGGTCCTAAGACCGCGTAAAGGGGTAAATGCTCAAACAATAAATCGAATCAAAGTTATTGACAAGCTACGAATGCTCTGCGGTAGGTTCGGATGAAATAGCTACACGTAATTTCAACGTATAAACTTTTTCAACTGTATGCTGTCGAGAACAGGTACTAGTGTATTAGAAACTCGAGTAAGATGGTTGAATGACTTTGGAACGTTGTTGGGCGAGGGATGACAGTTTTGGTGGGATTGAAGGATTCCTGGTCGTCGGTACAATCTCTCGATGGTGACGTAGTTAAGGATCTCAAAAGCAATAAAGTCCAAAACTAGATAGATTATCTAGTAGACTGCTACTGAATCTACAACATTATGTTTAACAGAAAGTTGTAAATAACAAAAACGAGCGTCAAGAGAAGGGTAAGGCGGTGGAGGTATGATTGATGACGAACGTTGTAATCTTCTATTAACCGGGCTGGTGGGACGAGGTATCATAAACGACGAGCTTGTTGAGGGAAAAAACCGACCAGGATTCTTATGCGAACGAATTTGATCCCAAAAGTCTTTAGTCTCTGGTTTTTGGGGCATTCAAGGTTCAGTACATCAATAATCCTAGTTGCCTACTAGGTAGGTAGCTGTACCTAGGTAGCTAGCTATTGCCCCAAGCAGTGAGCACCCAAGGAAAGCCGCGGATCAATGACACATGCTTCTTCTAAAGTGGATCTATAAGAAGAACGTGCAGCGCAACCACGCGCTAAAACTCACAGGGGTTACAGGGTTATTTACGCTAAACTGTTCCTTAAATACAGCATCTGATCGATTCCTTCCGGCTTCATGTCAAAAAGGCCTAGATTTTGCAGCTGACTCGGTCCGTAAAAAAAGGATGCGCTAGCTGCCACAAGCCGAGTTGGTCCCGTATCTCGGTCTCAGAGCTATAATAATACTATATATATCTCCCGGCTAAGCAATTTCTATCTATCTAGTTTCGATAGTTGAAGTTTAAGTCTTGATGCTCTTGGAATTGATGTTAGGCTATTAAGAAATTAACTGCCTGCGTAGACTGTAAGCACTTAAGCCTGGAATGAAACAATACGAACGAGTATAACTACTTCCTAAACGTTTGAATCAAGAACATCTCCGGTAACTCTACAATAATATTCAGGCTTAGCGCAACTAACAACTTACGCCACGCTCAACGATATTGCGTTGGGCAATTCTAGAAAGTAACCCAAATTTATATTATCGTTATGTGTGTATCCGCAATTGGTGAAGGGCTAAGTCATGTAAGAAATCTCGATGATACGCCTTCCGGCTCTTATTGGAGACCGAGATCGTGAAATGCAGCGAGGTGCATATGGATGATATGCATCTGACCTCTCATACGCGGAAGAGGATCCGGGTGACTTTAGTGTAAGATCGTTGAACCTGCTAAACTGTTGTACGTATAACATTCGTTTGGGCATTTCGTTCTCAAGTGTCTCGTAAAATATATATAACTTCATATGCGTTATTTTATCGTTTCGGTTTCATCTATATTCAAAAGGAACGAAAAAGGTGTGTTGCTGAATTAACTCCTCTTGTCAATCGAAATCCTAAGGTGCAACGTTAGGTCGCTTAAAGCGTACGGCGGTCCCAGCATTGCATCTGCAATGGCAACCTCCATCGTTTCTGCGTGTGCTTCCGCTGATATATCGTACTGGTCCCCGTGGGGTTCGGGTTCGGGAGATGGGCGAAAAACTACCATAAATGGCAATGGCGAGAAGATCTTTGGATTTGGTTATTTCATGCGACTATGGGTTGTGACAAGTAATGTATGAATCCATCGAGGGGGCACATCTCAGCTAGTAGGCATGGTGTATCACGACATATAATAGTCCGTAGTGCTGTCGTATGAGAGAAGCTTGCGTGTTCTAGGTACTACCATAGTATCACAGCAGGCTAGAATCCGGATATATCGATGTTGGAGGTATCGGAGGTATGGCTGCACACCATTCCTTAGCGCCAACTCCCACTGCCGGGCAGCTACTTCAATTGGATAGGGCTTTTATCAAGCTTCGTGGGTATTGTCGTACAGCAGTACCGAGATGCTGACTATGGTATTCTGCGGTGTAGATCCCGCGGCACGCACGGTATGGGACAACGGAGTGCTTACCTACTAGGCATAAAGCATCCACCGCATAGTGTAGCCCCGAAGCTGATACAGTATCTAGGTACATAAATAGACTTCCCACTTATTCAGGTGGTAATGAAATGAGTTCCGAGGTAACAATAGCATAGCTAATATTCACACCTAGGTATTGACCTAGGTATAACATTGATGGTTGAGGTTATCGTGAGCCCTAAGAAGAGCCATTATGATTATTGGTGCATACCTAGTACTAAGAGAGAATTACAACCGCGCAGCTAACCTTGATTATCTAATAACAAACATTAAATTTCTCTATTTCGGGGTCTCATGACGGAAGGCAGGCATACCGGTAATAAGCTTAATTGCCAATTGCGCTTGCCTGCTTTCACAGAATAGCGCAACATCATATCCGTGTAAGGAAATAACGCCAAGGCTGCGCACAAAATCACATAACAGGGTCCGGGAAGCTTAGAGTTCAATAGCCTTGAAGTACCCATAGTCCACCGCCAAACGTCGAGTTTTTAGCGCCGCATGACTGCCTTGACTGCTGTATGTAGCCTCCAGAGGGTCCCAGGGCTCCATCGCTCCTCCATTATTCCCTAAAAGTCCAGTAAAAGTTGTCAAAAACCAACGGAAGGTACCCACAATTTTCAGAAGAGGCAATTCGACGAGAGGAGGAAACATTTTCCAATCTTTTTGTTGTTTTTTCACGTTCCTAACTTCTCATAATTTCTCCCCTCCCCCTCTTCCCTCTTGGGCCGATATTTTTTTTTTCCTTTTCTTTGTCGATAGTTTGGCTTCCCGATCACGGCGATATGTTATGGACCCCATGGCCGTCGTCTGTCCCTACCGTTCTGTTCGTGTGCGCTCTGTTGGCTTGGTGGTTTATTGAACCTAAGACGACCCATCTGAATTTGATAGTTGTCATCGGGTGTGTCCTCTTTTACTGGGCCGTAGCACCTGAGCTGGCCCAGGCGACACCTTACCAAATCTACCAATTTTCCGTCCACGCCGCCAAATTATTACGACTCGACGTTTTAGTTCTCTATCATGCCAATATGCTTGTCACCGGTCTAGCTATAACGTGGTATGTGTCTTTCCGTCATGTAACCCGTAATCCATAACCTGCAGCCTGCTGTTCCCCATTTCCCCGTAGCTTTCTCCGTTTCTCTCTAACGCCATCGCTACATCGTAGGTTGGCCCACAGAGCCGTCCAGACTTTAAGGAAATCCGTCAACGAACTCATCGGCGTCCTCGGTGTCGAAGTTCCTGATGCTCCCGATGTGTCGCTAGCAGGAATCCGAGCCGATGCAGCGACTCTTAATTGGACGCGTCCACTACCTACTCGACCCGTTGCGAAATTTACCATACAAGTTAATGGCGTTAATGGTGAGTTGGGGGATATTAGAGTTCTAGTTCGCGCATAGCAAGTTAACAGTTATCGCATTATAGTTGGCGATTCTGCGAACCAAGAGACAGCTATTACTGTGACGGGCCTGAAACCCAACCACTTCTACAACATCCGAGTCATTGCCGTGGGATATAACAATTTCCAGGCGGGCAGTCGCGTTATTCGTCTTCGAACGTATGCGAGAGATGGTCGCCCTCAACTTGGAGACGGTCGTTTACCGTCCAATTTTGTCCCCGAGGAGCAGCAACTAGCCATGCCCAACGACCACGCCGATGAGGATGGAGGAATAAGAACTGCAGCTGCCAGTGTAGAGACCGCTTCTATTCCCGACAATTCCGGTGTCGCTCGTGAGGCTAGCTCAAGCAATCTATCTAACACGAGACGAAATACTCTTACGCGGAAACACTCGCCCTCGACGACAAGCATGGATCAGTCTGTCAAGGAAGCCCTCAGTAAAGATTCAGAGGAATCATTGGAGGAACTAGGAAAACGATTCGAGGGCATCCGTAAAGAGATTGACGAAACACAGTCGCAAATTGCCAAGGACGAAAAAGAGCATAAGGAGCTAGTAGATGAGCTGGCAGGAGAGAAAAAGATGAAGAGACGTATACAGAAAGAGAAAGATGATACGACGGAAAAATTGAAAAGAGAGATGGGATCCACGGAGAGGGCCATGAGAAGTGCACAACAACGAAAGACTCAGAAAGAAAAGTTACTCAAGGACAAGCAGGCCGAAAGGCAAAAACTTCACGACGACATGGCAAAGTGGGAAAAGGATATAGCATCCATGGCTAAGCGCCAGGCCGGATTCGAAAAAGAGATGAACTCTTGCCAAAAAGACGCCGACGGCCGAGCTGAGGAGCTACGCGCCGAGATAGCTCAGGCACAGGCGAGTCTCGCCCAGGAAGAAGTAGAGCTTAAAGAAAAAAGTAAGGAGCTTAAAGAAGCTGAGGAGCAAAGAAAGAAACTTCCCGGGGGCGAGGAAAGCGAAGAATGGCGTGAGACGGATCGTCAAATTAAAAGAGAGTGGGAGATCAGGGCTAGGGATCTACAGCGGCGGCTTTTTGCTGCCAACAGAAAGCTACGGATGGTCAACGACTACGAGACTGTGCTTCAGACTCAATTAACAGCAGCACAACAACAAGCCAGTCTTCCCTTTATGTATAACCAGGCAAATTCTTCAGGGGTTGATTTCGATGTCGGAACGCAGAATCAACTCAAGCGACGAAGTCGAAACAGTAATTCGCTTTCCAATGTAGTCATTCCCTCGCCCGTTCAGTCATTCTCGATGATTGACCGACCTTATGGACCGTCGGCAACGTTTGGGCCATCTCGTCCGCCTACCATCCCGCCCGGGTTTGCTCAGGGTCCTTATTTGGAACACACTCCTGACTTCCACGATCTGCTAGAAGACGAAGGCATGCGACATCTCAGTGCGGCTGCACCGCTTAGTCCTACTGCAACGTCTCTCTTACCTGCTGGGATGCTTGATGACCTCATAGACGACGAGCCTCCTAGTCCCGGCTCTCGACCAAGTCGTCATAATACCTTCGGTTCGCCCTTTAGGCCCGAGAATGACCCGCAATCACCAGCCTCTTCGGCGCGGTCACTTAGCATCTTGTCTAGCCCTCACGGTTCTTCTCAGCATTTGCCATTTTCACAGTATACTGGTGAGAATAGTGAACGTCGGTCACTGAAAGGACTCAGGGGTGACTTTAATCCCGCATCGTCTCCCATTGCGCCCTCAACTCAAGCTACAAACAGACGAACATTCTTACCGTGGCTTCATCGCGGACCCAAGCCAACCGATGAACCGCCTGCTCTAGGCACATTGAAGGCCGGCCAGACTCAATCATTACCACGCCAGGCGGAGGATGGAGAAGCTAGTCCAAGCAAGCGGCGAATCAGTTTCTCCTCTGGTTGGAACATGTTCAACCGGAACTCTGCAGGCCCGGATCTCCCGGAGATTAGCAGCCCCAGTGCACGAGGGATACCTTCGCGCAGAATAGGCCTATCTGCAAACAGCAACAGTATGGGAAGCAACATATTTTCCGAGCGTGACCCAAGCAGCCCAAGGCCTGTCTCTATTGCGTCATCCGAGTTGCCGCGTCCATCTACTGATAGTAGCTCCATCTGGGGCCGAGCCCCGCAACCTAATCGGCTCTGGTCGAGAGACGACAACCCGTGGGCCTCACAAAATCCCTCCAGGAGGCCTTCCCTTCACGGGTCACCCTCGGCATTGAAGACTACCTTAGCTGATGCTGATGATGAAATATTAGACGATTCTGAATTACTACATGCATCACCTAGTCAGGTAGGAGTTATCGGAACCAAACCCTCGGCCAGGACGCTTAGTCAACGCCTTAATCCGGCTGCGCCTAGTTTCATGGCAGGGTTATTCCGAGCCAAGCCTGACAGGGAGAAAGAAAAGGAGATAGATAAAGAGCATAGGGACCCGAAGGAAAAGGCCAAGGCTAAACCTAAGGATAAGGAAATGGCCAAGGAGAAGAAACCGCGTATATCCTTATCGGATGTGTCTGAGGCGGCGGCTCCATCTATAGAAGAATCGCCATCAGAACCTCGGAAATCGCGTGATCTCTACTCCATCGGCACTCCATCCATCACTGAATCACGCGAGTCACTCGCTTTAGAACACACTCTTTCCAATACTCCTTCCGACCAAGCGGCCGGGCCCGGAAACAAGGACCAAGAAAGCGGGCTTAGGAAACTCCTGCGAAAAGGGAGTTCCTCGAAGTTCAGCTTCTCTTCAGTCAGAGGATTAGGGGGTAAGAAAGGACCTAGCAGCGTTACTAACTCGGATAAAAACGCATCCGTTGAGCGTAGTAGCTTTGACGAATACGCCGAGGATAGTAGCGGCGGTGGTGTTGGTCTTGCCCCCGGTCGAAGTTACGACAGCCTCCATAGCAGTCCGTCTTTAGGGCCCACGAGTGCGAGCAGACATGTTAAGGACAAGTCTGTGAGCTGGGGCTCTAGGTTCAGCATGAAGAAGAAGCCTGGCAAGGAAAAGGAGAGCTTGGATCTGGAGAGGGATGAATTGGCTCCGAACACGCCTATGGCTGAGTAGAAGCCTAAGGTCAAAATTAACTACGTAGAAGTAGTATTAGGAGCGACACCAAGAGCGAAGCAGTTCTTGACAAAAGCAATATGATGACTTATCCGCGTTAAAGCTAGCTTTATGTTAAATTTATGTGAACGACATGTTTGTAAGTGATGAAATCGGTTTGCTTAGTCATACGTATTTGCTGTAATTACATAAGCTGCTTATGTCAATTTACGTCCCGCAATGTTAGTGGACTTAGCAAGCGGTGAAAGTGGGCAAAATCGCTCAATGCAATTGTAGAGCTGCAGAGCTTCGACCGATCAGACCACCGACTAGAATTCCCATCGCACGAACTCAAATTTGCGGCGAGGGGCTCCCAACACTTGACATATGGAGATATTATAGTACCGGAACGACAACATACGCAATTCGTCATATCCTCCGACTCTTCCGTCCTACGAACGGCCGAAAACCGACGATCCATGGCCGCGATGGCAGCTCAACAACCTCCGATAGCCCCCGGCGGTAGCGGTAGTACTACAAGAGACGATGGGGGCTTACCGATGCCTTCGCGGAACCCGTTGCCGCTGTCGGCGAGTCAGGAGGCACAGGTCCGGGAAGTGTTTAATGCGCGAGTGAGGCAGTTGTGCTCCGAGGAGATCAAAGGTTTGTCGCCTCTTCGATGTTCTATGCTGTTAACAAGCTCGTTCTACATACAACCCCTCTCTCTCGCTCCCTTTCTATACCGAGTTTCTCGCTATCCTACTATTCTGTCCCTCCCTGTACATACTTACCCACCAACCCCTCCTTTCCCGCCCTCAACATCAACAGAGAGGGGGAGGAAAGAAGTAGTAGAAACCAAAGCTAACCCCACCTCCTCCCACCTAAACAGCCTTCGCAGACTGCGCGCGCAACCGAACCTTCACGATCCCATTCGCATGCCGGGACTCGTCGCGGCGGATGAACGGGTGCATGTTAGCGCACGCGACGCCCGAGGAACACGACCGCGCGCGCGAACAATGGTTCGCGCAAAGACAGCAACGGGCTAGGGAGAGGGAGGTGAAAGAAAGGAGGAAGATGGAGCAGGAGGCTTTTCATCGAGAGTGGTGGGGGTTGCCGGCTAAGGACCCCGAGGAGGTTAAGAGGGAGTTGGAGAAGTTGGGACGGGCGGAACGGATTGGGGGGATGACGAGGCGGAGGGAAGAGGGGGAGGAGGGGAAGCGGTGACGGAGAGAGCGAGCTTGGGGTGCGTGGGTGGTGATGTGGATGGGCAGGTGCGTTGTATGTGGCAGGATGCATATTTGGGCGTTTACTGGCGGCAAATTATTGTACAAACTTTGGGATTCAGGTTCTGATACACTTCTCCACGTCGTGTGTATATCAATCACAAAAAAGGAGTCATAGGGGATGTTCGTCTACGACATAATCATGACAAGAATTCCACTACTGTAGTACCTAGCATGATACGGGTGCACGACTGAAGATCTCTGACGCGATAAAATCGAATCAAATTTACGACAACACGTACGAACATGACACGGTAGATGACTTTGTTCAATTCACCCATTTTAGTCATGAAATCCACAGTTCTTGCGAAATCATCGTTTAGTCTTTTCTAATGTGTTTTTATCTACACATGGTATCCAGTAACGCCGACCTTATCTTTTTCAACAGTCATATCTCCTATCACAGCTCATGACTCCCAATATCTTTAAACCAACGCCTCCTTAGGTAAAGTAGCCACCTTCTCCTGGAACAGCTTGTAAGCGCCAGCCCACACCGGGTTGTTTTGCCAGTCGTTCAGCTTGAGCAGATATGGTAGCAAATCATTGCTGAAGGACTCGGAAGACTCCCGGGGGAGAAGACTGGGCAGATGGTCGATGCTGATGACGCTCAGAGGTGGGTTCTCTAGACCCTCCACGGGGACTGTGGGGTTGCTGAATGTTGTCGCGATGGTGTAGATCGGGACTGGCAAGCATATTAGAACCTAATGTCCTCGGAAGCAAGGAAAATCTCTCCGAAAAGGTAACTCACCAGGGTTGTAAGGGTTAGTCGTGTCAGCAGAAACATCGCATACAACGCTCAAATTACGTCCGGGCTCCTTGAGAGAATCTATGTTGACGAAATGGGGAATCTGAGATGACAGGTAAATGCAATTGACGAAGATATCGCTTTCGGCAATCTCCCTGAAGGGACCGCCCTTGGCCGTCTCCGCCATATCCCACTTGAGGATCTGCTCGGTGGGTAGACCCGCCTTGAGGCATAGATCAACAGCGCCGCGACCGCATCGGCCTAGAGCACCAATGACGATGACGCGGGGCTGTCGTCCGGCCTTGGCTTGGCCGGCCTCGAGGTCCTTCTTGACGTCCGCAATCAGCGCATCCTCGTTCGGGTAGCTCTCGACGCCCGGTAGGGGCTCGCCCGGGTGCGTCAGTTGCCAGGACCAGTTCTTGAGCGCCAGCGCACTACCGCTGAAGCCGGCCTGGTATCCGAACGCTGCGACTCGACGCCCGCTCGCGGGATCCTGTAGGAACTCGAGGTCGAGGAGAGTGCCGCCGCCGCGGGGGAAACGAGCTAGGACGGTTTCCCAGCCGCCTTGGCCTTTGTAGCAGTGGGCGAATTGGACGTGAACGTGCTTTAGGGGGACTATTCAATTGCCCACAGTTTAACTTTCAAAAAATTCCCCAAAGTACGAGAACGCAAGGGCGCATGTCTAAAGTGACTCACAAGTCTCTTCTGGCAATTCCTTCAGTCCAACAATGATGTGTTCCTTGGGGACATCACGCCAGCTTCCAGTAGGAACCAGCGTGGCGCCTATTGCACTGAACTCCTCGTCGTCGAAGATACGGACGGGGCTCTTCTCGACATTGACGGTGTAACCAGCGTCGATCAACGCCTTGGCTGTGGTGGGGGTGAGCGCTGAGCGGTGCTCGAGGGGCTTGTCCTCAGAACGCAAATGTAAAATCGTAGGAGCCATGTTGCGAGTTCGAACTGAGAAAGATTTGAAAATACCGAAAGCTACTTGATACGGACTAGGACCTCTACCACCCAATGCAATTCTATTCATAAGTTGTGAAGAGGGTGTCTTGGGGTTGCTGTTTTATGGAGGGGTCGAATACCGAGACCCTTTTTTTTCTCTAATTGATAAAAGCTTAGAGGATGATTCACAATTCAAAATTTGGCCGCCGATGTCGCCTAGGTACCGTAATACGCTAACCCTAAATAAGGTTAGGTCCTGAAGATCTGGGTTAGGGGGATTAGGGGGCCAGGGTTCTATTTTCAGGGGTCTTCAACTTCCATTGAACAATCTTAGAATTTTCAACATCAATTAATGATGTAGAACCCGACACCGCCTAGGTATATGTATATATAATTACAATTTAGCTTGTGGCTCTTTTGCTATAATTTAGCAAACTGTTTCTACTCTACACTACCGAATTTTGATATCATAACGTTATTTGGAAGTTGAACAAATGTTTTTCTAACTTCAATATGCGATTACTTCGCGAAGTCCCATAAGTCAAGTTTAGCTCCCCTTTTCACATGCTTCAGTATGATATTTGCTTCATGTCAAATCAAGAAACGAAAAAATCACCCTATCCACTACTCACAACATTTACTATATCCCCGTATTAATGGATACTCGTCTATTCTTCCAAATTTTATGAACGAATTTAACATGTTCGTCGAAGTTGCAGGTAGATAATGTAAGCAAGTCGGACTTCCGAAATGAATATTTGGCTCATTACAAAAGACGTCATATCAATATTTTAAGCCATATTCATGTACCTATAAAGAAATCTCGATAACCCATGGAGGTCACCTGTAAGCATTGTCGTACTAGTATGAAATCAACCCCGTTGTGTTAGTACTGCGAGTTAAGGCTTTCCTACTCTATCAGAATGCCTAGATAAACCTAGCCATTAATTACACGATGCCGTCGATTTGAAACTACTATCTACTGCCATTGGATTAATTTCCCTTGTGATACGTAACGGTTCTGGGGGAACACTCGTAGTACCGTGCATCACGATACAGCTAATACTACCGGTCACCTAGGTAGAAAATGATCATATCGTAAATACAAGTCATGATTTGGAAATCATGACAACTATGATGAACCAAAACGACTCTGTAGGTATATATATTGACTGGAAGAAAAATCATCGTATTCAATGTTGACGAATTCAGCCTCTAGGGTGAATTTAAGGTTATCAGACAAGATCATACCATGATGAATAGCCCGAAACAACTAGCCTCTAGTACTACCCATATAAGTCATGTAATCAGACTCATGGCTAACGCATTTGTATGTTGAGCAACCATACCTCAATGCCCTTACAATAAGTAACCCATGACCGTTGACTTACTATGAATTACCCCTTTACAGTTACACTATCAGCCATCATTCATCATACTTGACAATGGAATCAATATCTCAAGACTAAGTAAACAGATTCATGGTATGATTTATGACTATATACCCATCTGATATGAATGTACTGTGAGGCATCACTCGTAACAAGAGAAGAATATTTAAAGAGCGCTGGGCTCCTGAGAAACTCTTCACTTTCTTCAGACATCAACAACTCACAACAACAGAACAAACAGTTACAAGAATTAACAACACTTTCCAAGTATTATTCAATGGCACCTGCTGAGAACACTCAGACCACCACCTCGTCTTCCACCGGCGAGAAAACCGAGGCCACCAAAGGCACCCCTTCCACCAACAGCAGCGGTGGTTACTACAAGTACCGTTGCAAGTACTTCCTAACCCATAATTGCAACAATTGGGTTTATGTGAACGGGTCCCCTTGCGCCAACTGCTGTGTAAGACGCCTCTACATCAGGGCGGATAAGTTGGATCGGGCCAAGAAGAAGTAGCTAATTTCTTGATTCAGGCCGAGGGACGTGACTAGATTGAACATTGACGAAGGAGACCCCGACTAGGAGGACAGTATGCCTTCTAGTTCTGACGATACCTCCAAGAAGGAGGAAGAGAAGAAGGGCCAGGATGACCACGTCGAGTACGAGTCACCAGTGGAGGACGAACAATCGCACGGAGAGGTTGTTCAGTGTGAGAAGTGCCACTGCTGGGTTGATGACCGGCCACACACGTGCAAGCCGGAGGATAAGGACAAGTACGCGAAGGATGGGAAATGAGCTAGGCCATCTTGATTCTTTTTTTTCCATAAATTGTAGCTAGGGGTTCCATAGCAATGCAATATTTCTGAGATTTTAGTTGTTGTCTGTAGTTATGGCGAGGGCAAATATTCCGAAGTAGTAGTCTGATAGTCTGGTAAATTGAGGTCTCTTGCTTTTGACAAAGACGATCCGTGAAGAAAACTGCCTCTACTTATATACAGGGGATAATCGCATGTATGATGTATTGAAGCCTTTAATAGGGGTACGGATGCCAACGCTAAAGTAATACGCATCTGTTGGCTAAGACAACATGCCTTGATACGTCAGTACCTAGTAGGTAAACAGATTTAAAGCTCTTGATACAGTACATCGTTGTTATAATATTTATTCTATACTTAGATTGCTTAGAATCAATGTGTGAGCTGAAAAATCTAGTATCCGCTATACAATATTGATCTCCTGTACCTCGTTCTCCCTTTGCTTCAGAATCTTGTAACTTTCGTCATCAGAGATGCCGTGGACGTAACATATTCCAACATTCATCAACTTCCCTTCCACTTCGCGTAGCATGACAGGTTGCGGTGATCCATGAACTAAGTACACTTTGTCCCCTTCTTCCATCCCCACTGGTCCTGCACCTATAAGCCCGTTTGCTGTGTGAAATATTGTGTGATATTCCATAGCCAAAACAATGTTATAGATAGGCACATATTCTACGTTTATGTCAGTGATAGAGATCTCATCCACATTGTCTATACATAGGTTATAGAGGTCCCAGTATAGTTCGCCTCCAAGGGTAAAATCTACCAACTGGGAATACATCCAATATGTTTCTGATGTTAACGAACTCAAGGTCACGTAGATCAGAGATATAAGAAGCATTCTTGAAGAGTATCCATCAATTTGATCAGGTGAAGCACATTCCATTGATGTTAGTATATCTCGGCGCAGGAAGCTTGGGCGAATCCGGAGTAGGGTTTTAATGAAAGCCTTAAGCTGGCTGCCACCTGAAGGATACGATCCCCCCTCTAATATATCGGCATTCGATATAAGATATTTCACTATGCGGTGGCAAGCTTCAGTTCCAGACAACCCTTTCCAATGGCCCTTTGATATAATCTCGCTCACTTCGGTGTGGTATACTCCAAAACAGGATAAACCATTAGCCCTTGAGACGGTAGGTAGAAAACGAGTCGGTAATGTTGAATATGTCTCCAGACCTATAGCCTTGTCTGCAACACCTGAGTTCTGATCATTGAAGAACTCTAGATCGGGTACCCAGGAAGGAAGAGCTCGGTTTGGTTTTGATCTGGGACGAACACCAAGTCCCGAAAGACGAACAAGTACCATCGGGGGGATATTCCAAATTGGGTTGGTCGCCCAGTCTGTAAAGACGTCCTCTATAGACCTATTATAATCTGGCATAATTCCCATCGGGAAAACACCAAGCAAACCGAAAACCTTGTCTCGAGGGTCCTTGCAGTAGCATCGTTGGGAAATCCTGAGGAATATATTTAGTCTCAACGATGAACATCGCGAATCGTTGAGATCTGGCGATTTAGGATCATTCTTCATCATTAATCTAGAGAAATAATCACCCAGACAATTAAATTCAGGCATATCGCAGCGAAAGACTTTCCAGAGCTCATCATCCATGAATAGGGGCCTAGGATCGCTTTGGAGGGATTCCCGAGAATTTACCGACCACCGGGCATACAGGATAAGGTAACAGAAAGGAAGAATTTCGTCTTTGGAGATGAAAAACGCAGTCTCAATGCGGCATAACCACAGCTCTTGAACTATCCACACCCGTTTGAAATAATCCGACGTTTGGAGATCATATATAGAGTCCCAGTATTTATTTCCGTAGAAAGATCCCGGCACATGTCTGTCGTAGCTGCAGAGCTCTGGATACTCTCGCATCCATTCGAAACCTGTCTTGTTTCCTAGGCGGGGTGCTATTTCTCGAATTGTCTTGAGTGCAAGTTCGGTGTTTCTATTGTTTGATGGATTAATCCAAGAGATCACAAATCCAGCTTGTGCATATATGTCACGCATCATGTGAACTTGATGACCCTTCTCCCGTAGATCTCTTTGGTTAATGCAAATTGCATCAACCCAGAGGTAAAACCTCCCGTCGCCAACTTGAATACTAGTATTTAACATTGTTTGATGTAGAATGGCATCGGCGTCCTCTTTCTTGTTGCCTTCGTCGTCCTCTTGGGTCGTAGATCGAACTTCATCAGCATGGCAATGACGCCCACGTCGTTCGTTATCTTTGGCTACTCGTTTTACACAATCTGGACTTCGAACATTATTCTGTTCTGAGTCACTTTTCGAGACTAGCCCGCTCGTTCTATTTCGGGCTTCTCGCAATTTTGGTACTGTTTCACTTTTCGTAGCAATATCTCGAAAATTCCGCATTGCTGATTCCAGAGTTGCCGGAACCTTTCTAAAGCGACCGTTCACAAGTATCTCTTTGGTGATATTTGCATCGCCCCAGACATATGATAGAGCCGCGAAAGGGGTGCTATCATCTAGACTGACTGTATGGAGGCTGCATTTGACTGGCCTGTCCTCTGGCCCATCTATCATTCTAAGCAGCCTGATTTCGCGTTTCGAACTATCGAGAGGTTTGTAGATGCTGCCATCGTTCGACGTAGTGGTATATGGAGAATTAAGGTTGGATTCGCGGGCCGAATGCATTTCTACATCCCCTAGTTGATATCAAATGGAGCTAAAATCTTCTGGACTCGGGACTATCTGGTGAGATATGGAAATTGGACCGATTGTGAAATATTTCTGATGGAAATGCCCTAGGAAATCTTAAGACGGAAGCAATTGCGTCGCATGTCTTACTTTTGCAGTTACTTATCTGAGGGGTAGCACTGCCCCCTTAGATCTGATTGGAAGGTGATTGTGATAGACTCACCCTTTCTGTACATGGAGTTCGCTTAAGCAGGTTGCCGATTACTTAATTTATTTAAATTATTATTTGAAGCCTAAGATTTATACTGTATATACCTACCCAGTATACCTAAACTAGACCGCTGTCTTCTGTTCCTGATCTGCCATAGGCGAAGGAAGCCTCCCAATGACTTTCTCAGCTAACGCTAATAGGCTGGGTGCAT
Organism: Annulohypoxylon moriforme; assembly: GCA_022695765.1. Taxonomy (NCBI): domain Eukaryota; kingdom Fungi; phylum Ascomycota; class Sordariomycetes; order Xylariales; family Hypoxylaceae; genus Annulohypoxylon; species Annulohypoxylon moriforme. The sequence continues at coordinate 120,607 of MU403131.1, read as the reverse complement.
TGGTAATATCTAGCGCACTGAGCTCAGCACTCAGACGTGCGCGAAGCCACTCACGTAATTCCATTGCTGATAGACTGTCAAGCCCGTAAGCAGCTAGTGGCCTAACCGGCTCTCCAAACGCAGCAAACGGGCGACCTGGGTTGCTAAGACGCGAACACAAGCTTGTACTAGCGTTTGTTCTGTTGTAGTCCCTTGAGAAGAATGCAGAATTTGCAGTTCCTGTAGCGCTGCGTCGTCGCCTTTATCATAAATGCAGTCTTCATCGTTCTTACTTTCAGTAGCACCGACTCGCAAGAGATGTCCGAATCGAGCGTCGATTGCTAAGTCGGAAGACTCCTCTAGCGGGACAGAGATGCCTGTTACGAGTTGCGCGACACTCCCTCGGCTGAGCATCATTCCTCCCTTATCACCCAACCCATGGCCTCGTTGTTGCAAAATGGAATAGTCGAATACCCGATGCAGAGTGCTTTAGTTTAAGGGTGCCCACGACCCTTTGGTGAACTTTCCTTCGAGACGACGCGCCGCCCCCTTATCAGCAATGTATCCGACACCTTGGATAATACCTAAATCTAGAGAATGCGCACGCGGATCCAAGGAGGGTTTTGCCAGCATAATACCTACCTAGGTAGTATAAAGGGGTCCATTGCAGGTATGGGATTTGTTTGCAAGCCATTGGGACGTTCTTTCGCGTGCCAAGGTCTGGTGGTTGATAATGAGAACCTTCTATCGAAATTACCTGCCTACCTAGTACCTACTGAGCTTCCCGCTCCCAAAAAAGTCAAGTTTTCAATGCAAAAAGCTAGGAGCCCTTTTAGTAACCTATGTCTCACAAGTTGAGAAACTGAAGCCGCTCAATTGACCTTTGAAACCTTGAACCCCCCCGGACATAATGTCTGGAAGACTTGTTCAGGGTCATACTTTGCTGCTACTTCCTTTAACCTCCGCAGGTTCCCTTCCCCGTAACTCCCTAGCGGGTTCTGACTGGCATCAGCATAGTTCAGATATACGAACTCAAGATTACCACCCTCCACCGTGTCGGCGAAGGATTTCATAGCCTCTAACCAGGCTTTGATCTTGGGATACGCCCAATCGTATTGTGATTTCGTTCGTACCATTGCCACAGCAAGAAATAGTAACCCGTTCGATTTTTGCCGTTCTAGGCCCATAGCATTACCGCCAGCAGCAACGGACACCGTGCCGTACAATGTAGGCAGCGGCTGGAATATGCACTGAGTCGAGAAGTCACCATCGGGTATAAAGTCTTTGAATTCCAAGACAAGTTTCTCATGCAATTCAACTGCATGAGTGACTATTCTTGTGTCATTCTTGAAGGATGCTGTGAAGAATATGTTGCTATTACAGTTAGTGGTCGGGTTTGGTTGGCATGGCAAGAGAATGCATGGGGATTGGAACAGCATACTAATAATCCAATGGCAAATTGTGTTCTGGTGTCGACGTAAACTCGGACAAGGTAGTAGTCTTGAACGTTGAGTTGATAGATGGTAGACCATGCCATGGCTCGTAGGCGAGTGAATCTTCGTCACCATCAACTTGAAGGCCTACAAAAGCAACGCCAACATCTTTGAGCTCTGGCTATTGCATTAAACGTTAGAATATATGTATTAGACTTAGAAAAAGTAACCCTTTACGCACTATGCATACGTTAGCAATATTCATCCCTTAGCATGACATGGTACACATACCCATATAAGTGAAGAGGCAGAGCATATTACTATCCAGCGTGCCGTGCAAGTTGTTCGTGAAGTCCACCACATTCTGTATCGCTTGGCCGGCGACTTCTTTGGAGTAGAAATTAATGCCCCCCCAAACCTTGCCACCGTCAAAGGTCTTCATCTTGAAGTTAGTAACAACTCCAAAGTTATTCGAACCGCCCTTCAAAGCCCAAAACAGATCGTCACTTTGTCCTAAACTAGCCGCTACGATAGTACCATCTGCCAAAACTACCTCAAACTGAACCACATTATCACAAGCAAAACCCCTTCTCGCTGTTAAAAAGGTTTTCCCCCCTCCAAGTATCAGTCCGCCTACACCGACATTTCCTTCTCTCCCACCTGCCACCATCCTCCCATGCTTGTCTAACTCCGTATATACATCCTTCCACCGCGCTCCCGGCCCGATGTCGACGGTGTTATCTGTCTTGTTAAACCGAATCCAAGACATTAAGCTTAGGTCGAGTGTCACGCCGTCAGCGATGTTGCTAGCCCCAGCGCAGGTGGCGTGGCCGCCACTGCGGAGGGCAAATTTCCATCTCTGAGTCACAAGGCTGCGCACCGCGGAAGCAACCTCCTGGGAGCTACGAGGACGTACGACGCACGCGGGCGAAAGTCGCGCGGAAAGAGACCAATAGCTCTCCTGGGACTTGGCAAATTCGGCATCCGGAGGGAGCAACACCTCGAGTCCGGCTGAGCGGAGAATGCGAGCTTGGGTTGACCTGAATATCTGTTCTGGTTCCATGACCTTGTTAGCAGCGATTGTTTGGATGTTTTTGGAGAAATGGATCCCACGGCAGTGTGGCATCAATCTGAAAAAATAAGGTGTCTGCGACAAGCCGAGAGCTAAGAGCCTGCTTTTAACCTAATGTCATTAATACCTGTACGCCTACAACTATTATACCTACCTACGTATTTACTAAGTTGGGTAGTATTTATTTATGTCGGATGAATCAAAATGCCACATGCGTCACTCATTCACTAATGGGTGCCAGCGGGATACCTACCTAGGTACCTATCTCCTAGTAGGTAGCCCGCTTCGATCGTGAGCTCATGCACGATCTATCAATATGTACGGTCAGCGCAGCGTCCGATGTCCGATCGATGTACCAACTACCTAAAAACCTGCTAATGTTCCAGTTTCTTTGTGCTACCTGTAGCCCAATAATGTAGAGACGTGATAGACCTGAAAGTTCATTCCGACTTACCGGTACTCCCTAACATATTGCTAAAAATAGCAACGATTAAGCCCTTGATTGTAAATAAAGGGCAGAAGTTTCCGCCCTAGACTTGGATACATTTCACATTACTTATAAGATTTGAGTCGGTCGTATCTCCGCATTCCTTTGCCATGTTGTTGCACCGCAATATTTACAGCTTAACCACACTTCTAGCTCAAGTAACACTCTATAATGTAGTTAGCTCATGTGTCAATGATTTAGCAGGCCTGCGAAAAGAGTTCCCAACCAATCCAAATTGCCGCTTTCTCCCAGATGATAACGGTTGGCCGAGCTCAAAAGTCTGGAGTCAGCTCAATGAGACTGTCGGGGGAAGACTTCTCACTGGTGTCCCTCTAGGTAAACCCTGCTATGAGGCTGATTACAGTCCCGAAACATGTGCCGAGCTGCGAGACAACTGGACGGGCTTGACGCCATTGTGTGTTCCCTAGTAATAACCTGTCTTAAATTCCGACCCAAATAGACTAACAACAGCTTCTAGCTTGAATGATCCCGTCAACGTCATAGCTTCATTTTGGCAAAACAACTCGTGCAACCCTTTTTTTGGACAAAATGGAAGATGTGTTCTAGGAAATATGGCGTCGTACGCTATCAATGTTAGTAGCGGAGGCGATGTGGTCGCCGGTATAGAGTTCGCCGAGGCGAATAACATCAGACTCACTATCAAAAGCACGGGGCACGATTATCTAGGGCGCGCATCAGGCCATGGCTCACTGGCCTTGTGGACCCATAATCTAAAGGGAATCAACTTCCTCAACTATTCTAGCCCTGGTTATACTGGCCCGGCGGCACGCGTAGGTGCAGGCGTCGAGAGCTCAGAACTCTTGGCGGCTGCGAGCGCCCGTGGTTACCGCGCTGTAGCTGGCGAATGCGCTACTGTGAGTGTCGCCGGTGGCTTTACTCAGGGTGGGGGACATAGCACCTTAGGCGCCACCTACGGAATGGCGGCAGATCAAGTCTTAGAGTGGGAAGTGGTGACGGCAACAGGCCAACATTTAACAGTTTCCTCAACAACAGAAAACTCCGACCTGTTTTGGGCGTTGAGCGGTGGTGGTGCAGCCAACTACGCCGTGGTAATCTCGATGACGGTCAAGATATATCCCGATGGACCCGTAGCCGGCGGGACATTCAGTTTCGTTAACACTGACGAAATGGCGTTCTGGGCAGCTGTATCCGCGTGGATTAACCATACATTATTCCTTGACAAAATCCCGAGTTTCAACACCGGATGGTCAATGACGGCGCAGGGATTCCAGCTCGTTTACGCCATGTTACCCGATGGGACTGCAGAAGACGTAACGAACGCCCTGGAGCCGGTAATAACCCAGATCAAAGCGCTGAATGTATCATTCGCCACCAACACGGTCATGGTCAGCCCCAACTATAAGGAAAGTTACGATACGTTCCTCACGCAAGCCTATTCCACGAATAATACTCTTGCCTCGCGATTAATCCCGCGCTCCCTAGTGCAGAACAATCTCTCGGCTTTGGTAGATGTTATGCGCGCTATGACCAAGAGTGACATGCCATATCTGATAAATGGGATAGCAGGAAACGTGGCGCACCAAAGTGTCGGAAATTCGCCGACATCCAACGCCGTGTTACCTGCCTGGCGAGATTCCGTGTACCACATGAGTTTTGGCGTCGGCTGGCCGGCAACAGCTGGTTGGGACGTATTAAGCGCAGGACAGAAGTTACTGAATGAATGGCAGGCAATGTTGCGCGAAATCACGCCTGGGGGAGGCACGTATATGAACGAGGCGACATACGATAACCCGACGTGGAAAGAGGACTACTTTGGTGATAACTACGGCAAGCTGTTGCGCATCAAGCGTAAGTACGACCCAAACAATCTATTCTGGGCCAATGCGGCGGTGGGAAGCGATGAAAGCTGGAAGGTAGAAGCAGATGGGCGGCTTTGCCGGTTGTAGAAAAACATAGGTAATCTTGATCTTCCCGGGCAAGTCGAGAATCTTGACCAAGAACAGAATATAGGAATACATGTGAACATGTAAAAAAATATCACAACCTTACCGGATGTATCTAGGCACTTCTGTACAACGTAGGCACGTCATAACTTGGGGGCCTACGAGTTAGGATCCACACCATGCTGCAGCAATAATACCACACCAGCTTCAAAGCCGGTTTCCATCGCGAGGTGCAGTGGCCTCCGCCCCGCATCATCCACCATCTCCGCCAGCTAATTGTTACCGGTCTCTTCGAAAAATGGTACTTGGCGGCCGTTGGGGATATTCGGCCGGTCTCGTATATTAACTACTGCCACCAGATTCACTTTAGGCGAGGATGTTGAGGGGGGCAGGTCTGGTGGAGGAGCTTAACAGGTCGCACTCATATCTCGCGAGCCGGTGTGTAACGGCTCATATAACGGTGAGTCTAGCAATTGTACGTCGTTTGCAAGATATGCGCATGGCGACAGGTTCGGTGTAAACTATGAATCAGATTAGGGAATGCGGAAACCCGGGGTCGTAAAATCTAACAACGTGTGGTCGCCGTTAAGAATTGATTCGCTAATCGATAATGCCGGGGCCTAATAATAACTTATCCGGGGATCTAGGAATCAGAGCGGGAGCCGGGGTTGGATGCCCCTGCCTAGAAACCCGCTAGAGACATCACATCCCCGCTGCATTGACCCACTTTGTTAACCTTCAGCGGTTCCTCGTTCTACAAAGCGCCTACTTTATTCCCCTATAACTATAACATTAGTAAAAAAAAATTGTTCGGTCGCAGCACGATTTTGCATTCGCCGGCGAGAAATGGCTTCCTCCCTGCAAGATTCCTGCTCCAACTCCAACTCCATCAGCGGCAGCGGCAGCCTTATGCGATCAGTTCAGTTTCCGAGTTTCCTACATTATCATGAGAAGCGCACAGATCCAACCCAAATAAATTATCAAATCCAATCCTCAGTAGATTAATTCGTAGCAAGGCTATTTGGTAAGTGATCGTTGCTTTTTAATAGCTACTAGGTACCTACCTCACTTCGCCGCGGCCATGTGTCGTTTTTACACGTATTAATATCTACCTTTTCATACTAGGTAGCGTACAGCATGCTAATATAATGGGTCCATTTCAACCGATCGACACGATATTAATCAAAAAGCCCGAAATGATTAATTAACAGCGAAAAGCTCTGCCAAAGCCCTCAACATCGAAGTTACAACTTGTTTATGATTCGCGCATAATAACGATAGACTCAGAACATCCAGCCTTAGAATTTCTGCAGTTGTGTCGCATAAGTAAGTAGTATGAAATGGTGCCGACTACCCAAGGCTCGTTCGAAGGAAACAGGGAAAGGAGAATTCATATACCATCTTTATACTTGTAAGTTCAATATCAGGTATCTTCGATTTTGAGGCACTTCGCCGAGCACTAGCCTGTTTTACTAATTAAAGCACTTCGCCCGTCAAAGCCTTACCTGGTTCCTCTGGAGGCAGGCTTCAAAGAGCCAGTACCTATCAATGATTAGTGGGTGAACCGTTGTTTTTCATGCCTTCCAAGTGCTTAGGTAGTTGGGGTCTGTGACACCGGTGCTGGGAAGAGTGAGATAGATATATCTTGCAAAAATCCTACTCCTTTCCACTTGACGTACTTTTCATATACAAGTGTTTTCTGCAACTTCAAGCAAAACTTCATTTCCTTACAGCATTGCCGCCCAGTACCAAGTCTAACCTGAAATATGTCGTCTACTACTGGAACTGTGAAAACAGCCCATGACTTTATATCCCTTGGTGCTTTCAAGGTACCTAGGAACCAATGACTCTTCCGTAGGTACTTTCAATTGGAGCATACCTAATTAATTTTCCCCAGGCTATTCTATGGACCTTCGCCGGCTTTATGACCGTAGCCCTGGCTGCACGAGTGTACATCCGCTACGCTTGCTTCCGGCGATTATTACTCGAAGATTATTTTATGTTTTTCTCGCTCTGTATATATATAGCTATTGCGCTCGTCGGCACGTTATACCTGCAGATCTTTTATGACGCAATACACCTCGCTGATGGATCTTTCACACCGGGACCAAACTTTATGAAAACTACTAAATATTCCCTAAGAGCATTTGCAGCCACTTCAATCCTCACCTACATCGGATTGTGGCTTATTAAGCTCAACTTCCTTATATTTTTCTACCGCCTTGGCCACCAGTTGCCAAAATTTCGCATATTTTGGTGGATTGTCCTCTTCATTGTGGTCGCCTCGGGAGCAATACAGATCGGCATCATCGAATACCCCTGTATGTTAGATGATATCAACACGATACTTCTTACGTGCGGTACCAGAAGCCATTTATATAAACTCCGTCGGCGTTTGATTGTATCTGTCACACTTGATATTCTCTCCGACATTTTAAGTGAGTTCAATTATTCCAAAGCCCCTTTACAAAACAGTTTCCTAATGGTATGCGTCTTTGCAGTGATTTGTTTTCCCACATCAATACTCTGGACTTCGCGTGTGAATATACATCAAAAGCTAGTATTTTCAGGAGTTTTTTCACTTACCGGTTTCGCAATCGCCGTCACGGTTGTCCGTGGAGTCTCACCTAATATTAATGACGCTCGAGGTACAGCAGACGTCAACATCTCGGTTTTTTTCTGGCTTGCAGTAGAATACCTGGCTTGTATGTTCTCTCCATTTGAACATCGGTTTTTCCATGTTGTTTCATGGCACTAGCTAATAAAATGTATTGTCTCTTTTCGCTCGCTCTTCCTACAGCGACGCAAGAATACCAGCCTTGAGGCCGAGCGGCAAGCGCAACGAGAGCGCAATCCCATAAATAATCGTGAACGTAAGAGTGGACTCTTGGGTGTCAACGTACGACAGTGGCATGATTCTCTCCTCGAAACGTGCAGGGAGCTTGAGGGTTCCGACGCTGACAACGAGATGTACATCCTACCCACACCCGCGCCTAGCCTTATGAGCGTAGATTTCTCGCATGGCGAAGCGCGGAGCGCCACATGCACCACGGCTCATGAGAACCCCTGCGTTTCGAGCGATAGGAGTCGTGATGATTCGGTGGCTTCATTAAAACCCAAGCATACTCCTAAAAACACAGTCTAGATAGGTATGATCCTACAATGCTCGAAACTATCGCATGTGGAGGCCTATTGGTATACCTAGTAGTTGAAATTGTATTTCTAGAATGTGGGGTTGTTAATGTATGGATGGGATAGAGAATGGAGGACCGGAGACTTGGAGGGGGTCTTATCATTTAATTAGAAAATCAAGGATGATTGAACGATGAGATGATTTCCTTGGATGCTTGATAATTTTATATGCCAATAAATTCAAACAGTTTCTACGCTTAACATTGTTCGTCATCTGCAGCACCTCGAAACATTCCATGGCAGCCAACAAGAATCGTCCCCCCCATGCTATCCATACATTGAAACCCAATTTTCTATCTTCTCTCACTCACGAACCCCCATGTAGTATTCCTTAAGTTCTACCAACCCTCTAGCTTTATTGTTGAGTGCATCCATCATCCAAGTTGGGAGATATGCGCTTAGCCATTTACATTCAGTGGAAACCGCACCACGCCAGATACAGCCTTTCGCACCGCCAAGAATATCGTCCACTAGATACCGGGCGGTAACGTCAACATTCTCCAACTTGACCACCTTCTTCCCTTCGCGAGTGTCAATAAGAAATTGCCGAACAGGTTCGTAATACGAATTCAAAGGCAGGCAGAATTCATCGACAGACGAGTTGGCAAATATGTGTGTGTCGACAAGGCCGATCACAGCTGTCACAACCCGCACGCCTAGCGGCTCTAGCTCTACGCGCAGAACTTCTGAGAGTTGCTTGACTGCTGCTTTTGAAGTGCTATACATGCCTGTAGATGTAGAGACAAGGATCTATCAGTCAGTCTAGTCGAATAGAAGAGGCATTGTTGAGAAAGTGGGCGTAAGAAAGGGGGGGAAGTTGCACGTACCTCCCCAGCAAGTAGCAAGATTCCAGGAAACTGAAGAATGATTAACGATAGCTCCCTTGGCCTTAATGACCATGGGTGCGAAGGCCTGAGTGACAGCGAGAACACTCCAGAAGTTGAGGTCAAAATATTTCTTGGCGTCCTTGATATCAACATCCAACAGTGGCATAATATAATCGCGACCGGCGTTATTGATCAACAAATCGAGTGTTCCGCCTGTACGCTCTCTGACCTGCTCGACACATCGTGCGATGGATTCTTCGGACGTGACCTCTAACTCGAGAATCTCGACTTCGCTGAGACTTGCGAGGGTCCCAGCCTTAGATGTGTTGCGCAATGTAGCAAATACGTGGTAACCTTTCTCGAGAAGAACCTTGGCCATAGCTGCCCCGATACCGCCGTCGCTACAGCCCGTGATAAGTGCGGTCTTCATCTTTTATGTCGGTATGGTTACAGCTACTTAGCTGAACTGCACTTCGTCATCTACTTAGTAGTATGAAATTGTCAAAAAGGAGCTAGGTAGGCTATTGGAAGACGGCCTGCGGAATAAAAGGGAGTCCTTTGTTTTTGCTTCTGTGCTGGCTAAGCTACAGCCTTCATGATGTACTCAGGTTACCATCAAACAAAGCGTCGGTACCTAATACATATAAACTTCAATGATAAGTCACCGGTAAGAACTTAAGCAATAGGTATTTTATGATTGGAAGCTGTTACTGAGATTTGACTTGCCTCAGTACTATGAAGTAATAAGAGAAGTAATGCTTATATACCTAACCGGGAATTCATGGACCCAACAATGCCCTGAATCTACGAAGGGATAAGTTAAAGTAAGGGGTTTTCGAGCCCCCCCCACCCCCGCAGAAACGGCACTGTTGGTTAGCAGTGGACCCTGAGCAACGCCCAATCAGACCTGAATAAAGCGGCAAGAAATGGTGTTGGGGATAGGGTTTCGGCAAGGTCAACTTTCAGATGACGCAACATCCAAACCCCTGTAAACGCAGCCCAGCATGTGTTCCAGGAACTTCTTGATATATCCCGCATCATGATATCTCGTATCGAACACCCCGGATAGTTCAACTTTTCCGTCCCAGGTACCAAGAAAGATCGCCACCCCAGCCCCAATAGGCTCACTAGCGGCCCAGACATTAATAAGTTCAAAGGGCCCATGCGTCGCTGACACTGTTGAACCTATATTACCAAGCGATGAAATGACAGCTGGACAGAAAGGGGGGTCTGACACAGCATGAGGGTCCGAACCAGATGGTGTTGTGAGACTTTCGAACATGAAAGGAGACAGGAGGACCTGTTCATCTTGTGGAGTCGTCGGGCGAACTGCCTTGTAATAATCTCGCACCTCGGCCGCTATCCGTGACAATTCATTCACTTGTTCATAGCTCTTCGTGTCAACGGACGACCCCGGTACGATCAAATCTATTCCTAGTGCCTGTGCGGAGACGGTATGATAGAGGGCGGCCGCGTATTCAGGGGTATTATAGGGAGCGCGGCAATAGGGGCGTAAATTGATCATACTATGATTAACATAACGAACCGAATAGGACTCCCCTTTCGGGGGCTGCAACTCAGATAGTGCTATCGCCAAAGCCGACATGAAAACGTGAGTTACACTAACTCCAGGAGCAATCGCTTTGCACTTGAGAATGATTTGATCAGTGGCAGCTCTTGGGACGAAAATGGAGACACGATGTCTCTTTCCACATGAAGTGACGTCGTTTGAACTTGGAGGAAGGCTAAGGAGGTTGGGATGTGCGTATATCGAGCCATTTTGAGTTTGGATCTCAGCGAAGCGGTTCGCTGAGGTTTCGGATGAAGATTCCGGGATCATTGCAGCAAGTCGTAAACATGGAGAAAGCCTTACGTGTTCACCACCCCATACTGGCAATACGTATCGACTTCCTTGCTCATAAGCAAGAGCTGTGTGGCCGAATAGCTGATTGACTAGTTGGAGGATGCCAACACCATCAGTGATGTCATGAGGGCATTGTAAGAAGATAGTCGACTGATGCTCATCCTTGTCTTTGGATGTGACAACGAGGAGTCTTGAGCCCTCGAAAGAGCGCTCTCGCTTGTTAAACCATAGGAGAGGGTCTTCGTCAGTACATGTAACCTTGAATGTTGATTCTAACCAATTCTTTTGCTCATCTATGCCTTGAAATGTCGAGTACACTCTCTTGAATATTCCGCTTGTCTTATCATGTTCGACGCGAGAACGCAGTGTGGGATGTTCATAGCAGAGTACTTCCCATGCCTTCGAGAGAGCATCGTGAACCAGACGCCTCTCATCGTTTTCTTCTCCGTTCTTTCGGTTAGTCGTTCTTGTGTCAGGGGCTTTAGTCACGAAAGATGCACAGCCGATGATGGGATAACAAGCGTTATTATCCCTCTTCATGTGTATATAGAATATCTCACACTCGTCAATGTCTCGTTCCCAAACTCCAAGCTCGGACTTCTTCCACTCGAATCGAGAAGGTTGAGTATTCTGGGAAGCCATTGGAAAGGTTTAGGGTAAAGTCTTTTGCTAGAGTAATGATTTTGAGTAATAATGTTGGTAAACTAGGTGAATCGGGAAATAGAAGCGAGTTAAAATGTTAGAAAGGAAACAAGAAAAGGAAATATGTATTTACGCGTCGATATCATCCCCGTACGTCCGCGTCCGCGGCGTATACATCATACCCTTGACGCGTGCACAAACGCGTGTGCACGTGATAAGTCCTAGGCAGCCATCCTATCCACCCCTGAATACATCCTAGCCCCTCGCCTCACACAACATAACTACATATTCTTATAGAGGCCTCGTTAATTCAATCGTCGAACCTCCCCCTTTTCCATGAATCAGCTCCGAGGCACGAGAAACTCCATTCGGAATAGGCCACAACCATTCCCATATGTACCATATATCAGGTATCATGATGCATTCTAAGGTAATGTGTACCTAGAGTTCTTTCGATAGTAACGAATATTTCCAGTCGAGAAACTACCTAGTAGGTAGGTAGAGGTATCCACGAATCTTGCCCCTGAGAAACCCGAACAATGGATTTTGTAACGTTATTTTCCTTCATACTTCCATATATAAGGCCACATACGACAGGTCATGTTGAGTTTCGTGTGGGGTCCGAAGTCTTATTGTCGGTTTTCGGCTGACTAGAGCCGCATTCTGAGGCCGTGGTCAGTTGATACTATTTATAGCGGATTAGACATAAACAACTAACTAGTAGATTCGTTGAACATATGGGTAATGTTTTCTAGTTTTTGCCTCATGCGTTCAGAGCTCTGTGCAATTGCTGTAACACAATCGGAACATTTATCAGGTAGCATAACATTCCTATTTCCAGCATCTAGTGGTTCCTGCAAGAAGTCGTCTACACGAGAATGTGTCGGCTCAGTCGAAGAGAGGTTGAGATGTTGACTTATACTCAATGGTTGATCGTATTTTTTACTAAAATGTAACAGGTTAGCTAAATCTATAAAAGTTTACAAGATGAGGGTATCGTCGTTTAGATCACTTACTGGGTATTATCCACCCCAGTCTTTTGATCTATAGAAGCCATAATTGCCAGATGATAGATAATTCTTCAGTATCAATAGGGAGAGAAGCATGTATGAGACTGGCTTGACAAAAAGAGTATGCGTAGGAAAGTACTCATCTTTTATATTGAACATGTTGATGAACGGCCCATCATCTTGGTCCTCCCCAACCATCACCACCTTGTCATCAAGTACAGTACATACGTGAGGCTCCGTTGAACAGAACCAGGAGGCTCGTGCCGTACTAGGATAAATTGTGATTGCAGTTATATCACCGACCTTGTACTATAATACTATCGAGTGATGATCAACAATCAACGTAGGAGTACAGTACTAGACGTCAAGGGGGAAGCTGACGGTTTGTGACAGATAAGAAGGTCGGGAGAATTCGTCTGCAGAATTACAGAAGGAATCTTATGATACACTTTCTGGAGATTGAAATGTCCATACTATGTCGACTGTTTTGTCAATCGCTGAGGTTTGAATGTATAATAGGGGTAATATTCAGCATCACGAAACCCGGAATGCTGTTACCGACAATATGGCAACCTCCCGATCAAATGAAAGAAGTCCGAGAATCCGAGATCGCTGTGTTACTATGTATGCTTAATTATATTCTCCTGTAGCCTTGCTGACATACATATATTGTTTCTGTTATTAGGTTTAGAATTTCCTGGTACCATCGGCTGATATACTTACCTGGGTAGCTAGTGACCTTTCTGCGGCGTAAGAATTTGAATTGTGGCAGTACGTAGACGTTTCAGCTTATGTCGAATCTCATGAAAGCTTCCTGCACCTAAGTGGACTCGGCATGCTGGTACGTGCATGTAGGCTGTCTTACTTACAGCTGATTCGGTGTAAAGGGCCTTCAGGGTACATCCCCATTCAACCCGCCTGTATGGTCGGCTAAAGAAAGGGCAGCTGCCCAATTGACTTACTCGCACAATTGAAATAAGTAATTCGCCATTCTATCGCCATCCTACTAGCCACAGATATACTTGTTTAGCCACACTCGTCCAGACTTCAGCTATTCACATCGGTAAAATTGCCCTCCAGTCGTCAGAAGGTAACATCAGGACACTCACCTAGGCAGGTATCCAGAACTTATCATAGGATCCTATACAACTGGCTTTGTCGTTTCAAGTAAAAGGAGCCTGCAGTCTGCAGTAGAAAACAAGAAACTATTCGTTTTCTAGCCTATAGCCTTTGGTCGTGGCCGACAAGAATCGTCATTCAGCCACTGCCCGTGCCAAGACCACCCTCAGAATAACGGCTTATGCTTCAAATAGAGGGATGATATGATTCTTCCTATAAAAAGGCGTGTTAGAATGCTACGCAATATATCCAATAGACTAAGAACAAGGCTTTTACTACTGCTTGCCATATGTTTCATTCATCCATCATTTTTGAATACAGGCCCCCATTTCGGTATGGCCAGGGCCAGAAAGAACTAAATATGGTTCTCTGATCAGCACTGGCTCAGCTTTGAACCAGGATATTGGCATTTGATAAAATGGGATACCCACGTGTCCACTCTCATAAGCGGTTCGACATATCTTGTGTAACCAACGAAATACTATTCCCTTACGAGAGATATAGAGACTCAACTCATCATTCGGGAAGGATTCGCCGAAATGAATAAGCGATAGTGCTCAACCGATTGGAAGAAGTCTCTGGACAGCCACCAATGACGGAGGGCGATAGCCTGAAGATCCGCCATCCCGCCAAATCATATTTACACTGTATATAGTGGCTTATACACTATATTCTTACTGTATTTTAACCGCTAAGCCCCTTGTAGTATAAGGGACTTAGCGTATTCTTTTAGAGCTAAGACTTACTCTTTTTAACAACAACTTAATAATAGCTTAAACAAAGTCTTATATCTATACTTATAACGCAATCTATATATCTAAAATAGTATTAGATTGAAGCTCTTTTTAAAAGGGATTAAATGGTGTAATTTATATTAGTATAGGTTTAAAATTGAAGGTGTATTGAAGTTATTGTTAAGCCGTTGTTGAGCCGTTGTTGAGTTGTTATTAAGCCATTTTTGGATAAGTGGGTCAGGGGTTATCTTCAGCGCTCGAAAGCCCCTAAGTCCCCTATAATTACAGGGGGTATGTTACACAGTGTGGGAATGATTTGGCGGGATGGCGGATCTAACGGTTATCGTCCAACGTACCAATCAAGGGGAAATCCGCAGCGGTTCGCGGACCAGAGTGGGTCTCTCGGAAATCCACTTGCCTGTTATGGTAGTTCTCTTGGAAGAATTCCCGTAAATAAAGTCCGTAAGTATGCCCTAATTGGGATAGGATTAGGAAGATACTCAAGCAAGGTATGTCTAACGAGTCCGAGACAACGGCCATGAATGCGGACCGGCGATGAAGAAGCTCATAGCAATCCTATCGTTGCAAAGATACAAATGAATATATCTTCCTAAAACTCTATCTGTTAGTGATGTTAACATCGTGATCTGCTAAGTTACATCCATGGATTATTCGCAATGGAAAGGCAGCAGGAATGAGGGGGCAACATATAGAAATTGCGGTGAGTGTCAAATAAAAAAACTAACGCCTTTTCATAGGAGACAAACCAATTATATCTTCGAATCACTTCACTACATCAACGATGCCACACCTTTGGTAACATTATAGGACTTCTTCTCCTGATGAACCCTGAATGTAGCCCGAGAAACAAACAAAACATAAGAGCTGAAGTCATGGATGAACACGAAGTGAAAACTTTCCTAATTGAAAGATATCTTGATTTTCTTCTCCTATTCGACCCATAAGTGTGGCTTGTTTCTTCTTGCTTCCTTCTCAGTAAATTGACGTTATTATTACCTACCTGATTAGGTCGCCAGCCCTATATGCATCTATTCAGCTCTTAGTCGGTGAGACTTGTTGAGGATGTAACTGTGACTTAATGAAGCCTTAACAGCCGTCTCCCGTTAACTTACGGGGCAATTCGAGACAGATCGCGGAGGCTTTAGATTCGGAGGAATTCTTACCTTGAACGATGGCGAGACTAGCTATCTGATCCCAAGTTTCGCAAATAAAGATGCTAGAGTATATGCCGCAAGTAAGATTAGCATGTGGAAATCGTTTTTGAGGCGGACATAGCATACGAGTAAAAAACAGCGACATTGTCGTACGAGGAACTCTGGGTTCCTCTTACCAAAAGGACGTCACATACATACAGGGGAGCATTTTAGATATTCTGCTTCAGGAACAGGCCTCTCAGAGTCACCCATAGGTGGAACTCTGATCCCACCAGACATCTTCTAAGACTCGAAGAATCAGCACGAGGCTGTGATTATTTCTATACATCTTGAACGTAGTAGTGAAGATATATGCAAACCTCCTTTTTTTCATGTCAGGGACCTGGTCTGTTAGAGGCTAGTAGCAAAGGGTTTGCTAGGACCGGTGTTCGACCTATAGGAAACGGCGAGAAAGCTATTAGTCAATAGCCCTAGAGCGGAGTAGACAAAGAGCTCTACCTCTATGTATAGAACACTTCTTAGGTGAGGGAGTCTGGAGTTCCCCGCACAACAACGTCGCCTCTTCTATGCTCGTTGATCTTACTTTATGAAATTTATTGTTCTCTTTTAACTTGATAGGCTTAGGTGAGGAATAGTAGATGATGTCTGTGATACAGTCGTCTAGTTGTTGGTAGGACTTCAACATTCGAATCAACTACAGATAATCTCGGAGTGCCGGTACGAGATGAGTCTTGTGTAACCTAACAGGGTACCATGGAACTGAGGCTATAGAAAATATAAAGGTAAAAGCTAAATATGTACCTGATATCTCATGCAATGGACTTATGTATTAGAATTACAACGAAAGAACTGTGGTCCGATTGCTAGTCAGAATAGAGAGTAAATAGATAATGACTGCTTAGAATGCTGTGTGAATCTGAAATTGATCTGTGTAACACATCCTGGGTGATGGTGCCATGGGGTTTTGTGTGGGTGGGGGCGGTGCCGGTCTTAAGCGAGTCCATTGCCGTGCACAACTTATTTACACCCTATATCCCTATACCCATGGATATTAGTGAGTCATTTCGGCTAGAAATCGTGATGCCTTCAAGCTTTCACACCAAATTGATCCAGATATACTAGCCTCGGGACAAGCAGATGTAGAATACGGTTCGATAATCTAAATGATTGTCGTCGGTTTCAATAGGATTTGTTGTTGGGAAATTAGCCACATCCTGATTCCTTAAAAAGCAAGTGATGGGCTTTAATGTTGAACGGAGTGGCCGTAAGCCCCGATGCACGATCCCGTGAGTAAATATGCATCTAAGATACCGTATGGAATGATATGCATATCGATAGTACGTACGGTACAAGGTTACGTCACTTGACTAGGAACATGGAATTTGGAAGTTTTGTTCAGCCGCTTAAGTGGGTCAGCATCGACGATGACTGATGTATTGAAGTACCTAATCAAGTAGCCAATCAAATCATTGAATCTAAGCTATGACATTTAATTGCCGGCAGCTTCACTGACGACATTCTCACCCAAATCAACTTCCGAATCGCGGCCTTTGTCATATTTCTCACTTTTCATCTTCCAAACGTCTTGGCTGTCCCAACTCACAACCATCAGGATCACGTAATAATGCCTCCTGCTCCTAGCCAAAAGGGCACTGGCAAGAAGAATGCCAATGCCATGGGTAAGCGCAGTCGCAACACAACGCCTATGTCCATAGGTCCATCTAGCGCGAACATACCTCCCGTCGATATCATCGAAACCGAGTTCCTAGACCTTAGATTAGAATCCGTTCGCAGTATAAATTACGACGATTTGGTTGATTCAAGCGCGTCTAATGCCGTCATCCCCGACTCCAAAAGCCTGGACGGTCTGATAACACGTCTGGGGAAATTGAATGAAATAATTGACCGACGTGGAACATGGTGCGATAAGGGAATGCGCCTTGTTGCTGGACATAGAAAGGCTCACTTTGACGAAATGGCATCTGCTGGTCGAAGGGATGATCTACGTAAAGATGGTGAAGAAGAGACAGAGAGAAGGGCAAATAAGAAAAAGAGAAAAGCTAATGATAGTCTTGCACCTGGTGATGCACACACTGGTAAGCAGCACCTGTCTATCGTCTATTCGTCACCTTACTCTTTACCTTTCCGATTTCCTTTTACCTTTGAAGCTACAATTATACATAACGCCTCATTGCCACCAAAATACTGTTGCATAGTGACCAAGGCCTAAGACGCTACTCGGTACCTACCCTCCATTACAAATGTGACCCATAGTCATACATTGTTTTGTGGCTTTCAACTTCTCAACCCAAATAATTGCCCCCCCATCCTCAATATCTTCGGAGGCTGTTCTATACTGAAACATTCCATCTAGAACGGTCATCTCCTTTGCGCGATCACAGCAAGACCCGAAAAGCATCTCGAGACAACGATTCGGCGAGCTCTTCCTTATCGCCTGTCGCACCTGCCACACCCGGCGCAATGGACGTAGACGAGAAAGCTAAGCTGGATAACAAGGCCGAAGAGGATTCCGAATCCGAAGATGAAGGTGCTCCTCCTCGTCGCGAAGCTCCTCAGATCCAGACCTTTGGTGAAGATCCATCTACCTTTCCTGATCCTACCGTGTACGAGATACGCCCGACAAAGCCTAGCATGACCGTGGACGAGTTGAAGGAATTGTATTCCGTTGCAGTCTTCCCCAAATCTGACCTTGCCGATATGATTGCTGGTGATCCGCCGGACAAGGACTTTAGCAGTGCCAAACCATCGAATCAGATCAGCTTCAGCACTTTCTCAACTTACATCGAACCCTACTTCCGTCCCTTTTCCGAAGAGGACCTTGCCTTCCTACGAGAACGCGGCGACCGACTCACCCCCTTCGTTATGCCTAAACGAGGCAAGAAACATTACACTGAGGTATGGGCAGAAGAGGATGGTGCTATGGCGATTGATTCTACATCGCCAGGAAGAGATAAGCTTGCCCCCAACCAGGCTCGCGGCACTATCGACAATATGGATGATGACGTTGCGGAAACGGACAAGTTGTCGGTTGGACCTGTCTTGTCGCGGCTACTTCAGGCGATGCGCCCCGAGGCTCGTGCTCAACCTAGCGAAGACAAGCCGATGACTAACGGAATCAACGGGGAAGCCGAGGTTAAGGAAGAGGTCAACGGTGATTCCAATACCGGCGCGGCTGGCGAAGAAAAGAGCGCCGCGCCTGCCACGTTCATGACGGAGTCATCGACCGAAGCCTGGAAGAAGGCTACACATCCTAAGTTAGATTATTCTCAGGTGGACGAGCGCATCAAGCTTGAGCTGCGCAACATCGGATTCCTTCCACTGGAAGGTTTTGAGGGCGACTACGACGGACATTACGATGACGAGGTCGCCGCCCGATTGCGCCTCCTGCAAGATCGACTGCGCGAACAGATGCTCATCAATGGCGCGCGCAAGGCACGGCTTACCGATCTAGTTAAGGAAAGGATGGCACACCAAGAATACACTACTATTCTCGAAGACCTTGATACTCAGGTCCAAGGCGCGTACCTTAAGCGCACTCGCACGATGGGCAAGAGCAAGAAATCCAAGCGACCAGGCGGCGCAGGCGGAGGTAGTCATCCAACTGGAGGCGCCGGTTCGGGTATGGCCCGTCCGGGCATCGGTGACGTGACTAAGACTCTGATGGAACGCCGAAAGCGATGGATCGAGAACATTGCCCCCGTCTTCAACGACCCTAACCTCGGCAAGGTTCCCCGCGCCACGAATCCCGGCAGCACTATCTTTAAGCCGGAGATGATGGCCGATCTTATGAAGAAAGAGCGTCAGGCTTGGGATGAGGAGGTAGAGGAGGAGTAGAGCACCCCTCCTCGAATCCCAGTGCCCCAAACTCCTAAGTCTCACATACGAAAGCCTTCGGAGGAATGCGATTCCCAGAGCGGTGGCGTTAAGGTTTGGACACCGCGATTAAGACTTCGGCGTCGGCGTGATTACAAGGATCTTGTTCGGTCGGTATGATATTTTGGGAAGGTGGCGGTTCGATGATTGATACTTGTGTATACGTTAGGCTAGGTTGTGGCTGTCGTGGCGGGTATTTACTTTTCAGGATCTCCGGGTAGCAACATCCGGGGTCTTCCTGAGAGTTTACTACGCAGACTTATGTATGCCAGGAATGATAGCCTTATGCTATGCTTTGCTATGCTACGAATAGTCCGAAATTTCAGATCGGTTGCTATTCGGACTTATCATGAATTACTCCTGCTATTGTGACATGTCGTATATCTAACCCGGTCTAAGTTCTTCTTTGTCTACACCTAATATACCTAGTAGCTCCTGCAAAACAAACCGGCTAGGTGACATTGCAGTTTTCATTTACACGAAACCAGAAAACTCATACTCCCCCTTTCTGATTAGCTATGTCTCTGTATAACCCCAGATTATTCTACAACCCGCAGTATATCATTGGGCAATTTATACCCCGACCATTTTCTGCATATCTCATGTACAGGGGCCCCCGGGGGGCAAGGGGTCGAAAGCTTGAGTTGCGGGGTATACCATGTATACCAAGAGGTTGATCCAGTGCAGCGGTACTTGACCACTGTGGTAGGGAGTTCTTCAGGGCCCCACATAGATAAGGTGCCGTTATTTAGGGCTATGAATAGATTGTATTACATACAAACGCTCTAGCTACAGTGCCGTTATCTAAGAGGTACTAAGTATTGTCCCGCTAGGTATTCCACATTCCATTCCACTATTCAGCAGTTCCCGCTGTTACTCTGCCGTGCAACCAGAGAGTCATGATCTCTTTTTCATTCCTTCCCTCCAGTGCCCAAAGCCTTCTGAAAGGGCCCCCGAGTTTATAGTGGTTCGAAATAGTAGGTACAGGTATTGGATACCGCGAAACAATGCATCTCGTCCCTAAAGAGGTTTGTTCCCACTCACTCACCCTGTAGCTCGTTACGCAAAGTACCCAGAAGGGCAAAAATGATAGGCGGTTTAGCTGACTCGGTTAAAATTGCTACCCATATAGCTTGATAAGCTCGTCATCTCGCAACTGGGCTTTTTGGCCCAGAAGAGACTTGCTAGGGGCGTTAAGCTGAACCACACCGAAGCCACCGTAGGTTATTTTTCTCTTTTTTTTCCCGTTTATTTCTATAAGCTCTTTTCCGGCCTCGGGGGATGTGTACCGCGATTAATGCTCCTCCTGTAGGCTCTTATCGCGAATAACCTCCAGGAACTCATCCGCGATGGCCAACACACCGTCGCCGATCTCATGGCCATTGGCTCCACCATGCTCGGCCGGAGACACGTGCTCCCCTCCGTCGTCAGCACCCTCCACGAGATCCAGGTCGAGGGTACCTTCCCCTCCGGCACATACCTGGTCACCGTGCACAACCCCATCTCCAGCGACGACGGCGACCTGAGGAAGGCGCTGTACGGCAGCTTCCTGCCCGTGCCTAGCCAGGACCTGTTCCCGCCGTCCGAAGCCTCTGCCTACGACGCGGCCAACCAGCCCGGCGCCGTGGTCGTCGTTAAGGGGCGCGTCGCGCTCAACGAAGGCCGAAAGCGGATTAGACTTCGTGTTACAAGTAAGGGCGATAGGCCTGTGCAGGTAGGTAGCCATTACCACTTCGTAGAAACGAATCCGCAGCTCGAGTTCGACCGCGCCGCCGCGTACGGTTTTCGCCTGGACATCCCCGCCGGCACGTCCGTGCGCTTTGAGCCCGGCGATACGAAAACCGTTTCCTTAGTCGAGATCGGTGGGAACCGGGTTATTCAAGGAGGAAACGGGATGGCTTCTGGGAAAGTAGACTTTTCGCGCGTTGGGGAGATCGTGGAGAAGTTGCGGCTAGCTGGGTTCGCGCATATGCCGGAGCCCGAGAGGGCGGATTTGGGGGTTGTTGGGGGCTTTTCGATGGATAGGGCGGCGTATAAGACAATGTTTGGACCGACGACGGGGGATTTGGTGAGGCTTGGGGCCACGGACTTGTGGATTAAGGTTGAGAAGGATCTTACCACTTACGGCGACGAGTGTAAATTCGGTGGCGGGAAAACGTTGCGTGAGGGTATGGGACAGATGACCGGGTGCGCGGATGCGGATTGCTTGGATATGGTGGTGACGAACGCGCTGATTGTGGATCACTCGGGTATCTACAAGGCAGATATTGGCGTCAAGGACGGCATGATCAGCGCGATTGGTAAGGCGGGTAATCCGGACGTCATGGATGGCGTTACCGAGGGTATGATTGTGGGTAGTTGCACAGATGTCGTTGCCGGTGAAGGCAAGATCGTGACAGCAGGTGGATTGGATACGCATATCCATTTCATATGTCCCCAACAGGCGTACGAATCCATTGCTTCGGGTGTTACGACGATGCTTGGTGGTGGTACTGGACCCAGGTGAGACTAACTCCTTTCCCCTAAAATCGACCTTAGCTAGGAGGCTGTGATGAGTAGGCTAACAAAATACTCTTAGTGCTGGCACCAACGCGACTACTTGCACACCAGGAGCAAATTACATGCGCCAGATGTTACAGGCATGTGATGAGCTACCCGTCAACGTCGGGATCACAGGAAAAGGCAACGACAGCGATCCCCGCGCGCTGCGGGAACAAATCTTAGCAGGCGCCTGCGGCCTCAAGCTTCACGAAGACTGGGGAACGACACCCGCCGCCATCGACTCTTGCCTCAGCGTGTGCGATGAGCTCGACGTGCAATGCCTGATCCACACAGACACGCTCAACGAGAGCGGATACGTGGAGTCAACGATAGCAGCCTTCAAGGGCCGCACTATCCACACATACCATACGGAAGGCGCGGGTGGCGGCCACGCCCCCGACATCATCCGCGTCGTCGAGCACGGGAATGTGCTGCCGTCTTCGACGAACCCGACGAGGCCGTACACACGCAACACGCTCGATGAGCATCTAGATATGCTCATGGTGTGCCACCACCTGTCCCGAAACATTCCCGAAGACGTTGCGTTCGCAGAGTCACGAATCCGTGCCGAGACCATAGCTGCCGAAGACGTGTTGCATGATCTAGGCGCTATATCGATGATGAGCTCGGACTCGCAGGCCATGGGCCGATGCGGCGAGGTCATTCTCCGGACTTGGAATACCGCGCATAAGAATAAAGTGCAGCGGGGTTTCTTACCCGAGGATGAGGGTACCGGGGCTGATAACTATAGGGTCAAGAGGTATGTGAGCAAGTACACAGCCAACCCGGCCGTGGCGCAGGGTATGGGACACTTGGTCGGCAGTATCGAGGTCGGCAAGCTAGCGGATTTGGTAGTCTGGGATCCGGCGTGGTTCGGCGCGAAGCCGGCTTTGGTTATTAAGAGCGGGTTGATTGCTTATGCACAGATGGTGAGTCTTCCCCTACTCTCCCCCTAGTATTCTACCTTACCTTTCTCTCTCTCACTACTACACTTCGGTAAACCACTAACACAAACCCACCCACCCAGGGCGACCCCAACGCCTCAATCCCAACAGTCCAGCCCATCATCGCACGACCTATGTTCGCGCCCCTCGTCCCGCGCACCAGCGTCCTCTTCGTCTCGCAAGCCAGTCTCCCGCAAACCACCTCCGCGGCCTACGGGCTGCGGAAGCGAGTCGAGGCCGTGCGGAACTGTCGTAAGATAGGCAAGAAGGACATGCGGTTCAACGACACGATGCCTAGCATGCGCGTCGACCCCGAGAGATACGTCGTCGAGGCCGACGGCGTGGTGTGCACGGCCGAGCCGGCGGAGACGCTGCCGATTACGCAGGGGTGGTTTGTTTATTAGTCTGAGCTCAATCTATTCACCTACATGATACTAGATATGTAAGGGTGAGGATTTTGAGCTCTGGGGGCGAAAGTGGGAGGAGGGGAGAGAGGAAAGGCTTGGCTCGTGGAAAGGGGATAGTGAAGCCTTGGCTTTGTGGGGGATGCAAGACGTTTGCGTGATTTGGTCGAGGGATGGGATAGGCTTAGGCTTATTGGGGGCCGCTGCGCAAGTATTGATGGTAGGGCTGGTTTAGGTGTCGATGACATCTTGGCTGAGAGATATAGCGTAGGGCTGGGTAATAGCTGGTAGCGATGAAATGGGGATTACTACCCTGAGATGGGAGCAAAAATAAGAATACATGATACAAATCTAACTCAGTAGTTTCACTATTTAATACGTTTTTATTTTAATCACGTAGAAACCTCGTCATTTTCAATTGAGATATTTTTGTTAGAAGCTATAGGTATCTTTGAGAACTACCTAGGCAGTACCTATTCATACCTACATTCTACTGTAGTTGCTTGTTAAATTTAGTAGGTGAATTTCTAGGTACCTGCTTTTTCTTCTGTTGGTTGGCGATTTCTTTATAGGTACTCTGGGTATCTGGGTACTACATATGGTGCTGTAGAGCTGCTTCGGAAAGCGCCGGAAGTTGCTGTATGCTGCCGGTATGCATTAAATCGGTGTAAGCTGATTGGCCCAGTCATGGCGCTGTGGTTCTCACTAGACGTCTACCTAGTTAGGTGCCTAGGCAGTGTGTATCTGATCTGGTGAAGTTGCCATCAAGAAAATACCTCCAAGGGCCTCTTTCTGTTTTCTAGGTAGGTGAGCTGGGTGTTTACCCGCTAATTACTAGTTAGGTAGCTCTAGGAGGCAAGGTTTTTAGGCTTATTCAGACAGGTTTCGTTTAGACCTACTTAGTAAAAGGGATGTTTACAGGCACCAAGGTCTCCGTAACAACGTCGTGGCTTGCGCTGTACGCCCACCACAGGCTCGCAACCCCGGCAACAAAGCAGGTGCCCAGATAGGAGGTAGGTAGGCGGAAAGTAGGGCACAATCTTTCAATAATACGACCTACTAGGTAATTGCTAGACCGTATAGGCGCTACCCCTGTTATTTAGATTTTAGGATAGTGATTGGAATTCATCTAGGCATGACCATCGGGGGAAATGCAGTAGAAATAAAATACTATCTAGAAATGATGCTTTCTAGAGGTATATTCACTCGCCTAGGATACTTTCGCACCAGCTGCCAACGCAGTCAGAGCACACAAGATCACAGCAGACAGGAAGACCAGTAGTTTCCGACCTTCTTCTTAGAAGGGAGCAATGTGTTTGATGAATACAATGCCGCAAGGCAAAGGTAAGTACACTCGGGGAATTTTGAAACAGGAATAAACGAGAAAAGAACCTCGATACACACTAAACAACTCCGTGCCGAAATCCAGCAGACCATTCCGATCCCCATTCACGATTGTTCGTAACTCATAATACAAGACCCACAAAACCAGAAGGGCCTGAACCCTTCCGTACCCCTTTTAGACCGTTCCCGACTGATCACCATCTGATGTACCCGAGCATATTCGAAGACGCGACACTCGAAGACATCTCATCCCAGATATTGCAACAGATGTGGAGTGCCAGGATAGGCTGATCCTTGAGCAGCCAAAAGAAAATAGACTCATGGAAAAATGGCAGATGAACAACTATAGTCGATAAGATAGTTCATGCTTGCCAGATTAGGTAGTCTTCTTCTTTCGGCTAGACTTCTTTGGCTCATCAGGAGTGTCAGCTACCTTGGAAGCTCGCTTGCGCTTCTTGTCAGGGGAAGCAGGCGTGGAGGTCTTAGCAGCACTAGCCTCAGCATCCTCGACGTCAGCGGCGGCGCTCTTGCGCTTGCGAGTAACCTTGGCCTTGGGTGTCTGAGTCTCAATCTCTGGCGGGGCGATAGCCATTGCCAATTGTTCGGCAATTGCATCTTGGTCATTGGCCGCATAAGAATCCTCGCCAGACAACACAGGCTGAGGAATGCCATTGGCGTCGGCGTACGCAAGCGCATCAGGGTCCGTCATGTTGCGAGCTTCCAAGTTACCAGCTTTGTATGAGTGGACGCGAGCGTTGTACAAGCGTAGGTTAAACTGGTACGCGTTGTTCCAAGCCTAGTATAATGTAAATATAGATATTAATATAGATTCACACCGAGGTGGACTTACATTCTTCTCCTGCTGTGTCATTGATGCCCAGCGACGCTGACCTTCTTCCTGCACAGCGCCTTTAGGGGCATCCTGACCGAGGTCGTTGGCAATGATAGGACGGGCCGTCTGCATGTAGAGGAAGTAAGGAGTCAAGGGACGCTTGGGAGCGTTGGGATCATGGGTTCGCTTCTTGCGCTCCTTCTTCTCTTCGACATGAGCACCGAGATCACCGAACTGGCCACTAATGCCATCGAGGTTGGCGATAAGGTTCTGCATAGAGTGACTAGTTCCATTGTCAAAAGGCGCAGGCTCTCCTATGAGCAGGTTGGTTTGACGTAGAAAGTCATCAGAAAAGCTCTTCATAAGACCAGTGATAGTGTTGAATCTAGCATGTACCTAAAATATTGTTAATGAGAATATTCATTTGACAGTATAATAATTAGATCAAAAGGTGAGGATGATAAGTTATAACGGGGTCAATAGCAAAGCATCGCCATCGGAGTGTGAGATAGATCATGCCAAACGAGCAGGATAAGCAAGAAGCCGATAAGATGAGCATCTATGAAAGGTCTAAATGGGTCATGCGCATTTAGAGCCTTAGAGCTGTAGGCCGTAGGTAATGCTAGGTACTGAGTAATAGCACCTCAGTAATATTCCCGCGTCGTCTTTCCACGCTCATCTCATATATAGCCTAACTGCATTTTGAAGCTGCATGTCGCATGGCGACACACATACCGACAAGGTATATGATTCATCGATATGATGGTAGACGGGAATGGTAGATGAGAATATGTGATGCGTTCGAACAAGGTGGGGGTGGAGAGATGGTGTAAGCAGCGATTATGGGGCTTATGCTGGAAAGTGATGGGAATGGTGCTGTAGATGGTGCTGCGAGCGACGATAAAATAAAAGGGAAGGGATTATTGTTCTTACACTGTCACGAACGCGAATGAATTCCTCAATACCGATGGTTCTGGGCTGGCCGCCAGCTCCGGGTCCAGCGGCCAAAGGCTGTTGCTGAATCTGGGGGAGCTGGGCTGGAACAGCTTGCATAGCCATAGGCACCATAGGTGCTGGCGCGACGGGCGCAGGCTGTCGAGGAGTCTCTGTCTTCTTGGGACGAGGCATTGTGGCGTTGTTAGATGGCTAGTAGCTAATGTTAGCTCTACAGTTATTTAACGGCGTTGCGTGTTGCGCCTTGGATAAAATTCAGCAAGGGTGCTAAAAAAGGGAATTTGGTGGAATAAAAAATGGTTGTTTACCTGTAATGGCTTTCTGAATCAGTGGTTGGTGCGCAGTTACGTGCCGTTCAATAGCTGCTGGGTTGAAAGGTAGGCGTAGGCAGGTGTACTGTGTAGGAGGTAAAACTCGCAGAGCTTGTGGCCACTGAAAAATCAGTGAAGAGGTGCGCGAGAAAGTGGGAAATTTTGGGGGAAAGAAAGTTTCGGGGGGAACTTCGCTGAACTGGAACGGCGGCGGGGCAATTTTTTAAATACAGAGGTAGGTGCCACCCAGACTTGCTGATTTGATTTGGAAAATCACTGATCACTAAAAAGAGGGGAGGGGTTAGTCCCGGGGGGGTTGTCTGGGTCTGCAACTGTTTGGTGGGCTATGATGCCTTGCAGCTTCCTAGGTGCGCTACAGGTTTTTTCCCTAATTGTACAGGTACTGAAGTACCTACCTGCCTACACGTACCTACTGAGTACCTAAGCTCTACAAACAAACGCTTCAACCCTCAAACGATACTGTCAATGCAACTTCCCATGATTTTAATTGAGCATTTTAATGGCAATCTAGTTCTGTCAATTTTCATCTTCTGAAATTTGCATCCAAATGGTCGAGAATTTCGGTGTTTTGTCCACGTCCCATCTATCAAATTTACAGTGTTGTTGTAGTGTTACCTTAATGCCTATATGTACCTGAGTACCTTAGTAGTGTACGTCGCGTCCTAATTTTTTTTTGGAGAGAATCAAAATCAGCCCAAGCCCCATTACCCGTAGAAGGAACAGCGCGAAGGGAAAAAAAAATAAATAATAAATCAGGAGCAGGTACAGATGGAACCAACCCAACTGGAGACATTTCTGCGATACTTGCCCTTCCACATCAACTCGTTACTCTTCCAAGTTACTCCCTATCTAGTCACAACGATGCACTACGTTTTTATTATATCTTGAAGATGTCGCATATTTCATTTTTATGGTGCAATTAATAATGTCGATTCTTCTGTTGTATTTTCCAATTTTAAACGTTGTCAACGGGTACGATTTAGGGCACTGAAGCTGTCCTGAATTTGCAGCGATCTTTAGAGATTGACTTCTAAATGTTGCATCACTGGGTGCACTGGAGAAGTATTAGAAGTACCGAAATTTTGGTGTTTCCAGCGTCCTGTCAAATGCTCGATTTGATGGTTGCACCCGCCCAGCGCAACCCACCAATTGATTGGCTCACTGAAGAAAATGCAGCTGGTGGCCGTCAAATCATATCAGCGCTTCCAGTGAGCGCCTAAAGCGGCGGCAATCACCGGTGCCTTCCCCCATGACCACCGAATTTTCAGGGTCAAAGCTACCCCCCAACACCTATCGCTGCAGTTGGTGCTCCTGTGCTCCCAGTTGTTCTCAGCGAGCTCAGCACCTCCACCCGCCACATCCATTTTCTGCAAAACATTTCCCCTCTCATTTTCTCGCAAGCTGCAACCCACCACTCAGGCCTTCAAGTAACAACTTTTCTAATGCAACAGTTGCCAACTATTAAATTCTAGCGCATATTGGTTTTGATCGGTATCTGCTATGTTACCCCACATTACCTATATCCTCCCCGCCAGGTGATTGATTTCAATTACTAGGTATACATCTGTAGCATTCCTGTAATCCGCAGCTACCAGAGTAGTAGATTCAAGTGAGTGGCATGGCCTTCTCACTGGGCATCTCTAGACGTCTCAAAATACCTAGTAGCTTTGAGTCTGGACGTACTGCGCTGTAAATGGGCTGTTCCTAATCGACCTACCATTAACAACTCAGGTTTGAGCTTGTCAGTGAAGTCCCCAATGTATTGCCATTTATATCAACGCTAACACACCTAGTAGTTTGACTGATGCTGTAAACAGTGTCTACTCTAAACGATTAAATAATTCATATAGGTATCTACCCTAACGGGGCACGTTCGCTCAGCAACCTCAGCGGCAAACTTCCCACCAGTTCTTTCTCACTACCTCCTAAGTATTAGCACTAATATTTCGTCACAACTAAACCCCGTGGCTAAAGAACTACATAGGTAGTAGACACTGGGCAGTTAAGGATTCATGGACAATCAGCATAGACCTGGTAAACACCAAATACCAAGCTGCCTACAACTAGCATCTCCAGGGCTATCCACGCTCTTAACCATAGCTCTTGAATTGTAAGCACATACAGGTGCCAATTCACTCCAATATGAAGCCTTATTTGATCATCCATGTTCCACTTAATCACCATATTCTTCAACATCAAGCTTTGCTACCATGAACAAACCATCCTGCATTTACATAACTCAACTTGCTAGATGTGCTTTAACCAAATACTTGTTTCAAATACCTAGGACCAAGCTAACTTGGCTACAAGATAAACGTCGATTCAATGACCGTAATTGCCTTGGTAGTTACAACTATTTAACCATATTACTTGTATTACGTGTGTTATGACGCGATGTTATTTGAGACCAAAGAATTGTCTTTCCTGAACGCTTCAATAACTATATTCCAGGAAGTAACTAGTAATTATAATTTAAGGATGAAATGAAACAGTTGTGACCATTATAGTACTACCTATATCACAATGCGCTGGGTACATAAGCATTGGCTCTCTTGCCTTAGGTATTTATATGATGTTATCGTCAAGCGGGAAAGTTCAACGTTGTATTACCCCTCACCTGAGCCCCTGTCACCCCCAATACCAGCCAGTCCATCAACTTTTAGCACCTTACTTTCTAATAGCTCACCTGGGCAATTTTTAGCAGAAGTAAACAATATGATGATAGCTACTTACTCCTTAGTGCTGGCTTTTCAGTCAGCATCTTAGAGATTCTTACCTACCTACCTCATACAGAGGACCTGCCCATTAGGTACTTAACAAATATCAGGTAGGTACCTAGTAGTAGTCAATGGCAAGAGAAGTTCTAATTGTATCCTCCTAGCCATAAGCAAACGGTATAGGTAGGTACCTACTAAGTATGTATTTATCATCGCCTTACCACTGCGCATGCCTATCAGAGAGGTTAAGAAATGATTTTACCTGAGCCACCGGGTAACAAAATAACGAACTACGTACCTATAAATAAGACAATAACTCAAACCTATTATTGTAATTTGGAGGCTGAATAACTACCACAAAGAACTGCCTGAGTGTAATTCTTTTATTTAATAGCTCTCTTACCTACGTACGTAGCTACTAGTAGCAGAGGTAGGTAAAGTACGGAAAAGAGAAGTCAGATCTATCAACACCACCATGCCACTTTTACTTACACATCCCACATCCCACTACGCCCGCGAATATGTTCCGGTGCTTCCAGAGTCATGCAATCGGACCAGTCGGACCTGACGGGGTAGCAGATCGGGTAATTGATATTCCGACATGGGAACGGGTTGTTTCCCGTCTCACCTAGGGTCAAGCGAATAGCCAATGAAGCGGCATATGTGTTCCGGCTAAGAAACCGTTAGCACTAGCTGACTGCCAGTCATGCTTCGGCCAGACCCGGGGCCACGCCGTTGAAATCTAACTTATGGACACCAATACACTAACGTAAGTAAGACTACACGTGTACGCGTGAAATCAATATCATATCTTAAAGATCGTACCGATCCATTCAATTACCAGTTCTTCTAGTTTGCCAAATTTATAATCACTTGACCTACTAGGTAGGTAATTATTTAGGTAAGTAAATAGGCGTATTCTGGCAATCAAGCTAATAGTCAAACTATTTACCCATTAGTTTCATAGTCTACTATCTGAACCTGCCCAAGGTGAAGCTTTGGAAATCTTTAACAAGTCCCGGCTGCCTCACTGCTTTCACCCCTGTTACCATTTGTAAGGAAGGCACACATGTGCAGTGCTGATGTACTTGTACCGGTCTCACTCACTCTTTTCAGCCATAGATGTAATAGATGTAGCATAGATGTAAGTATAGAATACAAATGCACTTGCCCGTTTTTTTCGCGCCGGCATAGATTCGTTTCAGTTATGATCGAATAAGATCCACTTTCAATCCACTTGAACCATTCTCTCGGGCTTGGCATACATCTATTCATGTAGCACAAGTGGAAATATCGACCAGTAATGATCGTGGAAAGACCCTTCCTGCCCCTCCAAACTGACGATCCGTTGCAATTGCAACGATTCCAACAAGGGTACGTAACCTAACGTAGCTGAGCTCTCTGTCTGCTACCCCTCCCCCTCCTTCTTTATTCCTACCTAATCCTAGGTGACTCCGTATTCTGTCCAGGGAATGCGCAATCCCTTAATAGTATCACCCTCACGTCACCCTGAACCTGATCAACCTGATCAGCTTATACCAGTAGTACTATTATTCTTACCTAGGTAAATTGCCCTAATAAAATCATATCTAGTTCCCTCCGCAGCCAAGCCGGTCTGGCGTCCAAATCCTCTTCCAACTTCCTTACGAATTATTTACAGTATCAAATAACATCTAACATAAAATATTACTAGACATTATCGAGAGAGTCGAAAATGATCACCCTCAAGCCCTTCCCCGCCTTTTTGGGGTTGGTCTTCCTCTTCGTGTTCGCCCGTCCAGCCCTCGCCTTCGGTGCTGGTAACATCGCTGGTATGATTTACCTACCTTGACTACTCCTATTGCAGCCTTAGAATCTTGTTGACAAGACTGACAATTGTTATAGGCATCTCTAAAGTTGAGGGACAGAATTGTGAGTTTTCCTGGATATATACCAAAAATATTCCTTGGCAGAGTATCTAATTTGATATGATATTCAGGGCGTCATGGCGACATCGAAGACACCCTCCTTACCATCATGATGGCCCGAGCCGTCGGCGGAAAGAAGTTTGATAAGCTCATGGTATCTCGTGTTTACTTCGGTAACTGGCTCCGAGATTACTCTCAAGCCATCGACGTCGGTACGGTCAAGTCGGTCTCGGCTGAAGCTATCCGACTGCTTCTCTGCGTTCTTGGTTTCCTAACCTTCGGTTACGGCTCTAAGGAATTCGAGGTGACCGCTGAACGCCTTGGTTGCTACCGACCCGAAGACCACATCGACAACCCAAAGAACTACGCCGACAATGAGGATGCGCGCCAGTATGACCGAAGACTGCGCGGTCCCGTTGATGAGCGAGTCGAGCTTGCCATCGACGAAGAGACGGGATTAAAGAATTATATTGCCAATGAACGAGCTAGAATCATGACTTCTGCCCTCCACGTCAGAAAACTCTTCAGCCGTTGCATTGAACTCGCCCGATCTTACAGGAACAGCAACAGGAAGAGTGAATTACACGAAGCCTTGCGATTGCTTGGTACAGGCCTCCACTGTCTAGAAGGTAATACCAAATCCCTGATTCCCCACCGGCCTTGCTTTCACTTATATTTTCAACATACTAACTTCACCAAATAGACTTCTTAGCCCACAGCAACTATGTAGAACTAGCACTTATCGAAATGGGCGAGCGCGACATCTTCCCTCATGTTGGTAGAAGTACTAGAATTCAAATTCCTGGTGCTCGTCACGAAGTTTACCCTTGCGTTACGGGAACGTTCGGAGGCGTTGACTTCCTGCACTCTGTTACTGGAGAAGGTAAGTTGAATTCCGTGTTCTGACTGATTTCGTATACACCGCTGCTAACTAAATTGCGTTTAGTCTCGGACAAATTGACACAGAACGAGATTCAAGAGCTCGAGGGCACTCTTGAAGAAAACTCGAGGAAGAATGACACTAGCATTCTTGAAGGACTTCTTGACAAGATTCCCGACGGCATCTTCGGAGGCGACGACAAGAAACAAAAGCTGGAAACGATTCAGAGCAATGCCAACAACGCACAAATGGCTAACACGTCGATTTCCCCAAGGGAACCCGAGGAGTTTACCGAATACATCCAGCAAGTCTTCCAGCAGATAATGCCTGCCATTGAATTCCACGACGAACTCCTGAAGGGCATCAGCGAGGCAATTGAGAAGATCCCTATTCTGCCTCAAATTATTGAGCAACTCGAGGATCAAATGTCGATGTGGGTATTCTCGATTATGGCGCCTTTCGTTGTTCCCATCATCCAGCAAGTCAAGAATGAACTCCGTACCGGATCATCCGAGATTATTGCCAGCAGTGAGAACGAGCAGCACATTGTCTTCAACGATGACGAGTCGACCGACCCAACGCACTCCATGCTCTCCAAGGACCACTTTTCCAATGTAAGTTTAGTCCCATCATATCATAATTTTACACCGCTGACCATACTTCAGATCCTTAACGAAATTGCAGGCAAGACTGCCAGTAAGGTCGTCTACTGGGTCGTTCCCCAACTCATGGAAGCATGGGACGACGAGAGCGTTGACGTCGATCGCTTGATGAACAGAATCATCAATGGTGTTCTGCACCACCCTGCTCAGCGCGACATGGGAGAAGATGGTGCGCGTGACGGCCGACAGATCATGTTCCGTTCAGTTGAGGAGTGGTGGAACCAAATGGATGATGGTGCGAAGGACGAGTACCGCCAGAAGCTTTCCCGTCGTGGCGTTCAGAATGGCGAAAACCACAAAGAAGGTGTCCAGGACTGCGGTCACGGTTGTGGAAAGCCCCTTGGCATGCACAAGAACTTCGCCCAGGGCGGAACTATGGAAGACCGTATCGCAGGCGCCGCTGCTGGAGCGATCGTTGGTGGTGTCACTGGTGGTATCTCAGATTTCGTCAAGGCCTCATCTGGCGGGCAAGTTAACTTGCCTAATTTTGGAGGAGAAGAGTCCAGCAGCTCCGGTGGCGGCGGAATTCTTGGCGCTATTGGCAGCTCTCTTCTAGGCGGAGGCTTCAAGAGTGGCGAGACCGAATCTTATGGCAGCAGACGCGAGGGAGGAGATGGATCATATAATGAGAGCCGCACTGAATACGGACGCTCGGATGATCGTTATGGCCAGGCTGAATACTCCGAGAGCCGATATTCTGGAGGTGGTGAGAGCAGAGAATACCGTCGCTATGAGCAAGACGATAACGGCCGCGGCTACGGATACGAGGAGCGAACCGAATCTCGTCCAAACTACGGTGGTGGCTACGAGGAACGCACCGAGCGCCGGTATGAAAGTAACGATGACTACGGCAGACGTCGTGACGATGAAGATAGCTATGGCGGACGCCAGGAAAGCTATGGTCGATCTGAGTATGACCGTGGTGACGAGTACGGCCGCCGTGAAGAGTCCTACGGTGGTGGTGACCGATATGAGCGTCGTGAGGAGGAGAGTTCAGGATACGGTCGCTCAGGTGGCTATGACCGCGATGATGGATATGAACGCCGTGAAGAGCGTCGCGATGACGATGAAGGAGGTGGTGGATTCCTGGATACCGTCATCAACCGCGTTGGTGACGCTTTGGATGAAGGCGATCGCCGCCGCCGTGATGATGAGGGAGGCAGCCGATGGGGTTTCTAGTAAGGTACTTCATACGCGTCTGTCGACCTAGGCGGGAAATTCTGGAGTATGGGGACGTTGCCATGGTGAGGTTTATGCAACTGTCTCATTGAAGATACTCCCAAAATGTGGCAATGTAGGTGGGCTTCCATCTGTGGCTCTTGCTTCCTATCATTCTACACAATAAATCAATGAAGTCTAAGAATGAAGTTGTTTATGATCCACCGTGACAAGCATGATCATGTAAGCTACCTGCTAACCATTCAGGGACGAATGTAACCATATTTTTCTCCGCATCCAGCTACCCTATGCGGGGAACTGCCTAAGGGGTTCTCCCAAGCAAGCTGTTTACCTAGGTAGGTAGTTACTATATGACCTCAACGGAGCTAGGATCCCGACGGCTATTGGCCACTAGGTCATTTTCCAGATAGCCATCCCAATTTTGCCGGCGGCCTGCTCCACCCAAGCTAGGCTCCGTTTCATCAACGGGGGCCTGGCCCGCGTTGATCACCCATATATTCTAGGTGCTTTATGGGCGATAGGCGCCATCCCACAGGGCGGGCGGGCTCGCCTCAGATTTCAGGGCACACACTTCATGACATAGTGCCTAGAAATCCGATATTGTGGGAAAGAGATTACTTTTCCCGGTGGGCCGCAGTGAGGGGAGATGATCGGCGGTTTCTTTTTGAGCAGGATTATGGGCGAGGGATGGGCCGGCGTTGGGATATTTTAAGGCTGGCCGGATTCCGGATTGCGTGCTTCTCTTTCGTGCTCCCTTTTCTCGATAGTTAACGAACTTTGGATTTCGATTTGTTACGCATCGAAGGTATCCGAGGAACAGTACTACTAGACCATGCAACTCACCACGATCCTAGGCCTCTCGGCCGCCCTAACGGCGCACCTGGCCTCCGCTCAGGGCGCATCCGGGTCGGGGCAGACGACGCGGTACTGGGACTGCTGCAAGCCGAGCTGCGGGTGGACGGAGAAGACGAACAGCGGGAAGCTGATCGGGACGTGCAGCAAGGACGACCAGCCGCTGAACGACAACGGGGCGACGAAGAGCGCGTGCGACAACGGCGGCTCGGCCTTCATGTGCAGCAACCAGAGCCCGTGGGCGGTCAACGATACCGTTAGTTACGGATGGGCGGCCGTTCGCATCTCGGGCCAGACGGAGACGACTTGGTGCTGCGCTTGTTATGAACTTACGTTTACGAGCGGGCCGGTTAGTGGGAAGAAGATGATTGTTCAGGCTAGTAACACGGGGGGTGATTTGGGGGCTAATCATTTTGATCTTGCGGTACGTCTTCTGGATCCTTTTTTCTGTTTCTTCTTCATTCCTCTCCTCTATCCCCCCCTCTATCCTTCGCTCCTATTCTCCATTCCTCTTTCTAGGTCCGAGGAGAAAAGAGCGAATAATTACCACTAAACCCATGATTGGGTACCCTAAGAATTAAAAGTACTAAACCTAATTATTACAGATCCCCGGCGGCGGCGTAGGCATCTACAACGCATGCACGAACCAATACGGCGCACCGTCGAACGGGTGGGGTGAGCGTTACGGCGGGGTTTCCTCACGCGAGGCCTGCGACGGCTTCCCTGAGGCCCTGAAGGAAGGGTGCCACTGGCGCTTTGACTGGTTCGGTGGCGCTGACAACCCGGGCGTCAACTTCAAGCAGGTGGCGTGCCCCGCGGCGCTTGTCTCGAAGAGCGGATGCCAGCGGAGTAATGACGCTATTGATGAGACGCCTGTGCCGGATAACTAAATGCTTCACCTGTAGGGGAGTGAATATGGGGGCTTATGGGGGAGAAAGAGGAAGTTTAAGAAGTTCGAACGGGAGGTTTGGTGTATATAAGTTGGCAAGTTAGACAATGGATCAGTATATAACTTTCGATATCTTGGGATGAATCCAATATGCATAGACGGGTACCTAGCCGGAGGCTTTTTCTAGGTGTTATACTGATAATTAAGACGTCTCGGTAACGGATACTCCCCTATTCCATGCCACTAAGCTGACCATGACGCCTTTTTAGCTATGGATCTATGAGTGTCAATTGAACATACCTACCTGTAGGTACCCTGACTTCCTACGTAATGTTCTTGAACAGTTAGAATTATTCTAAATCTGGGCATCGATAACTAGGTAAAGATTTGCCCCTGATTATGTTAATAATCAATTCGGTTGAGACATCTAGATTAAGTCTTTAGCTGATGGCAATTGACCTCCACGTGGGAAAGCATTGGTGCCATGGCATATTAAAGTGTGGCGATGAAGCCCCTAAATTTATTTTAGTTAGTCCTAATCAACAAAGAACCGCCAAGAAGCCACCCATAATATACTGAGGCTAAAAGCCAAGGCGCCCATAAGATCGTAGTGAGGTGATGCATGATAAACAGGGGGAACTGTGCGCTAAATTTGGTGATCGCTAGATCCTAGTTTATGCGAAACTTGGGGTTCAAATATCTCAAATCCCATCATTGCCACCAAAATTATAGGTATGACAACTAGAATTCTGCATGGAGGTAGCTAGTGAGACCTACCTAGGTTGATATGCAGACCGTACCACTTACCCTACGTAGACATAATCTCACCCAATAAATGCAGTGAGATATATTAATCCGCATCGCTCATCGGCACCTCGTATTATCGTCAGATCTTGGCATGCGCGGAAATTCCCATCAGACCTGTAAGCCAAGCTCCTTTGAGATCTGATGTTACCCCACGTGTGTCTTATAGTCACAGCTGTAGGCCATATATCGAACGTTCATAGGTGGCATATCTTGAAAGTTGGCTGTGTTCCCGGAAGTTTGACCGAAAAATGGCTGGGTGGCTTCGCGTATAAGTAGCTGGCCGTCCGAATACCGAGTCGCAGATATATTATCTCCCCAATGCCCCATCTTGTAGTAATTGACTGCTGCACGGTGTCTCAAAATGAGGTTCGGCTCAGTCTTTGCTTACTTCCTTGCTGCCGTCGATGTAGCTAAGGCGACTAGTTTACCCCTACGCGTCGTCTCTTTCAATATCCGTTACGCCGCAACATCCCTAGACACCAATGAAAAGCCGTGGTCGGACCGACGCACGGGTTTAATCAACCAGCTTAAGACCGTAACCGACAATGCGACATCCGATGGGGCCGTCTCTGTACTCGGTCTTCAGGAGGTCCTTGACGCTCAACTGAACGACATCAAGAGCGGACTTGGATCCGATTGGACCCACTATGGCTTTGGTCGTGACGACGGTAAAAAGTCAGGGGAATACAACCCGATCATCTACCGGACCGACGTTCTTAAGCTGCTTTACAGTGAGCAGAAGTGGTTGTCTCCTACACCGGACAAGGTCTCCTTTGGGTGGGATGCAGGTAGCCGGCGAGTCAGCGTCATCGCCGTTTTCGAACACATCGCAACTGGAAAACGCTTTATCCATGCGAACACACACTTGGACAACGTGAGCTCTCAAGCGCGTAGCGAGGGAATCAAAGTCGTCGTAGCGCGCATTCAGGCGGTGCAGGAGCAATACGGTCCCCTAGGCGTGACCCTCACGGGCGACTTCAACTCGGAGCCAGGTGGGGACGCTTACACGACCCTCTCGGACACAGGATATCTGACGGAATTGTGGAACTCGGGAGCCACGCGGTTAGGAACTAATCAGCTCACATACACGGGCTTTTCGACGACCGGAAAAAGCCGCATCGACTTTGTCTGGTTTGGCCCTACGGCCGACAAGCCGTATTCGGCGCAGCAGTTCGAGTTTTTGAACAATTATATCGATGATGTGTTCATCAGCGACCACAGAGCGGTGGTTGCCGACTTGACAATTTTATAGATATAGACAAGTATATGATAGAATTGTAATGATACTGTTTGCCGAAAACATGACCACTCGTTACAATATTGAATCAGACTGATTTACTTGGGGGAGCGAAGATGAGGATGAAGAAATGCTAATAAAGTTTAAGATAGGTTGGAAGCTTCGCATATCTGGTACTGACGGATCAAAACCGTATATATCCGGCTATATCCGCACTGTACGATGTTTTTTTTTCAATCGCTAAACTCCCTGAGTAGTAGCGATTAAACACTAAACCTAGTAGATAGATCACTATTAGGTCTAAATTCTCAATGAATACGGTCCATGGATGCGCACTGGGCTAGGGACATGGCTGATGCGCCAAAGTTTTGGGCGTAAGCAACTCAAAATCCACCAGCTTGAAGGTGTAAAGTTTATCACCTACGCGCATCTCCTGAAGTTTGGAAACAGTACATATAAACACGGGTTCCGTAACAAATCACAATGTCTTTGTTTACCTTGGATAGACACCAATTCAAAACTCAGCATAATCGCATTCATAATGGCACTTACAACGTTCCACCTATTTGCTCAATTGCCGCAAGAGCTTCGAGACATAATATGGGATGCAGCAATCCGCCCTGATGTCCCATCCGCACACTTCTTCACGGCCTGGAACGGAGAGGAAAATAAACAGCATGACGATTATTCGACTATGGCTGATCGCTCAGTAGTCGGGCGAGGACATAAGCATGGTGTTCCATGTGGCCTAGCTGCTCCGCGCAGCGACAGAACGGACCCCGATACTGCTTCTTGGTTTGATGATAACCCTTCGGCCTACATGGTAGACAGCGCACTATGGACAGCCTGCTGGGACTCACGGGAAGCAATGATAAGACGCTTCGGAAACCGCAGAGTGGTTTATCGGAAGAATTACCTCACCGACATGCTGACTCAAGAACCTCCGGAATGTGATGATTCGCCTGCCACCGGAACCATGGTGCAAGATGGTAAAAGGCAATACTTCACTGTCTGTCCCAAAACAGATCTAATCTGCCTGCAGCCGTTTAACAAACACTCAATTTTACTCTGGCCAACTCTTGAGAGCGATGTGCCGATATTCAACATACGCGGTTCTCCTCGACCTCACATCGCTCTTGAATTCGATCCCGCCTGGGTAGAGGATGAGAAGCTCGCGTTTGGGGACTTTCATTTGAGCCTGCCGCCATTCGCAAGGTACGAAACCGAGCTCTATAGTCAAAATCGGACCGAGCTTGGATGCGTCTTCCAGGCCGGGACCGCACAGCTTGGTAGCTGGGCTGAAAACCTATGGTTAATTGACTATCGAATTTCTCGACGCCCCGAAGCGGAGCCGTTGGATTACAATGGCGGCGGTCGCATCGTATTCCAGGGCAGGGACTGCAAATACGTCGAAGTAAAAGTGAATGAGGATGAGGAGGGAAAATATTGGATTATGGGTCACAATAGACCAAGGTCATCGATAAGGAGTTTTTTGACAGAGTTTCGTCTGACTCTGACGGGTTACGATTATACTGGCATGATAAGAGTTCGCAGAACAGGTGGCATCCGCGATTTGATTTTATCTGACGTGTTAAGAGTGCCTCACCTAGGTGTTTTGGCATGCATTGCGGACGATTAGGAGGCTTCAAGAGAGTCCAGGGTCTAGGTACCTAGGTAGTTAAATACAAAATTTATGGCGTGTTGCAGTACTGCCACAATTTCAACAGCCAATCAAATGCTCCACCATAGATGTGGCTGCTTGTGGCTTCACTTAAATGCCTGCCTATGCTTCCCCCACATCGTCTATCTCCTGCGCCAATGAGCTGTCTTTACCAATAGCACTCTTCTCTACAATTAAGTCCCCTATGGCAGCAATACGCTTCCCACCCATTATATCGAAGACCGGTAGGTTTGCTTGGAAGTCATTGTTGATCCAGTTCCTTAATTCCACCGCCATCAAAGAATCAACTCCATAGTCAGAGAGTGACTTATCCATCTTTATGTCCTCAGTGTCGATGGAGAGCGCTTTAGCCAACTTTCCAGCTATTGCATGGGTAACAACTTCCCAGCGCTCCCCTAATGCCGTCGCCTGCTTGTACAGAGTCGTATTATCCACGAGAATTTGACCCCCAGCACTGCGGGCTGCCTGAGCTTTTACCTGAGAAAATGTCGAAAATAGAGGTCGCTGCATGCGTTCCACGGGCGGTCTTCCTTGTGCAAGCAAGTCCGCGGGCGTAATACAGCCGATAAGCAGCTGGCTTTCCGACGGCGTAAGAGGCGCCAAGGCAGGATCACAATACAATTCTAAAAGGGCCAATAGCTCGGCATCTTGGATCTGTCCCATGTCTCCAGTCTGTCTCCTTACCTTTTGATAGCGCTCCGTCTCGGCGATGATTCCGCTATGCAACATCCATCCTATATCTAGCGAAATGGCCTTCTCCCCGTGCACGGTTCGATAACGGGCCAACGCATCCTGGAACGTACAGCCTGCAGCATAATTTGACTGGACCGGACTTCCATAAACACCGGAGAGTGATGATAGGAGAATAAAAAAGTCAAGTCCCTGTGGTAGGAATTGGTGGAGGTTCCAGGACGATTGAGCCTTAGAATTGACCGTGCTCTCCCATTGTTCATGGGTCATATTTTCGAATATGGCATCCTTCAATTCTCGATGAGCTCATGCGTTCACATGTATAATATCTGCGACATACCTGGAGATTCATTGCGGCGTTGATGCAGCCTTTAATTGGAGGCATTCCGCTACTCGCGCAGTCCCGTAACATTGCGGTGACAGAGGCGGCCACGCCTACGTCACATCTTGGGGTTACTACGTTGACTCCCCGCTCCGATAACTCCGAGACGACTTCAACGGCATTCTGTGATGATGATCCCGACCTAGATGGTAAAATCAAATGCTTCGCCCCTTTGCTAGCCATCCACCGTATTATTAGCCTACCTAAGCCACCTAGTCCTCCAGCGACTAAGTATGAAGCAGTCGGGTCAAAGCTCCATGTGGATCGGTAACGAAGACGTTTCTATATATGATGTTAGGTAATGGCGGCTTTTTTTTTTTTTTTTTTTTTTTTTTTCAATTTCGGGGCTGAGGTTGAAATTGCCGTTGGATATACGAAACTTACCGAAACAATGTCAGAATGCCCTGGGGTTATGACTGTCCGACCTGTATTCAAACCGCTCTGAAGATACCTAAAAGACTGTTCAATTTCCGAAACGGGGAATACATGTACGGGCTTCGGGTACTGCACCGCGCCCTTCATAGCTAGGTCCATTATATCGAATGTAAGACGGCCAATGATTTTGGGGTCGGATTGAGCAAGGAGGTAAAGGTCAACGGCGATAAAGCTGACATTTTTCGCGAAGTTGGCCATAGGAAGCATGGAGTTCGCCGCAATATCCGCTTTGCCGATTTCAATGAATCGACCACCGGGAGCAATACAGTCCCACGATGCTTTTAGCCCATCGCCCGCTAGCGAATTGAGCACAACATCAACCCCTTCACCTCCAGTCATCCGTAAAACTCCCTTGGAAAATGATGTATCCCGACTATAAAATATATGGTCTGAGGGAATATCGAATTCCTCGATCAGAAGTTGCTTCTTTTCATCAAGTCCTACTGTTGCGAAGATCTCAGCGCCCAACAATTTTGAAATCCAAATAGCCATCTGCCCAGTACTACCTGTTGCGGAATGTATCAAGATCTTCTCTCCTTGATGAAGTTTTGCTATGTCGAAAAGACAGTAGTATGCCGTGATACCAGGGCTGAGAATCGAGCTAGCAGTTTCAAATGAGAGAGTATCTGGGATTTTGACCACGTTGGTGGCCAGAGTTCTGGGATATGTTCTCATACAACCAAGAGAAGTCATGCAAACACGGTCACCTGGAGAGACCGCATAACAATCAGCGCCGACTCTATTCGAGATGTAACGATTAGCAATTTGAAAATTCGCACAGCATGGAGCAAACTAACCTCGTAACCACTCCAGCACAGTCAGTACCGAAGTCATCTCCTTCAAGTCGATCAAGAGCAACATATACATCCCGGAAGAATAGGCCCCAAGCTTTTGATTCTATCTCGACCTCCCCTGGGCCTAGTTCGAGCTCAGCTGCTGCATCCTCCACAAAATCAAGAGTATCCAACATGCCAGGGGTTCGTTGTGCAAGTTTTAAGGCTGGGCTCGGCAACCAACATCCATTTTCCGAATGCGCCCATGCGATAGACCTCACGCTATCGTTGAGGGGTCTTTGCTCAAAAAATCTCCCAGTCATGGTTTCGCCGTCGCGGATGATATACTCGATCTCTGGTGACATAAACACAAACGAAGCTTCGAATATGCTTAAGATGTTTTCTGCATAGTCGCAAGAAGACATGTTTGCATCCTCAAATGCAAGAGAAACTATACGCTTTTCGGTAGCCTCCGAGCGTAGAGTTCTTAGAAAGCCTTGAGCAAGGTTATAACTAGGATAATTCTCGTCGTCGATACTAGTCGATGTGATCCACATTAGATTTCTGCTTCTTTGTATCATGCCTTTTAAGGTCTCGAACGCAACACACGAAATTGTTGCAAGGCACAGCTTCTCAATTTCGATGAGAGAAATGATGACTTCGCTATCGGCGAAGTTCACGGTCTCAACCTGGTTCCAAAACAGGGTCTTTGCCTTAATACGAAATGACTCGAGTAGGCGTCTGGATATCAACTCCGCTAATTTGTCCTGTCTACTTGAACTGCCATCGACGACTAGTATAACTCCATGATTAGGAATGTCGTGGTGTGGAGCCATCCTGGCTCTTGATATTAGGAGACTGACAGAACGGCAAATTTCTGGTTCGTAGTCCTTGATGATAAGATCGGCCCCCGAGAACCCATGTGCCTTTAAGACCTGATCCCATTGCTCCTCAGTTATAACTGGACACTTACTGCGCCACGGGTCCTTAGGCCACCATCCTGGAAGAGTACCAAACGCAAAGTTGGTTGAGAGTTTCTGCGGTGCAATAGGCTCCACGCAAATGAGGTGGCCTCCTGGTTTTAGTAATCCATTGACGTTCTCAAGTGTTACATGGAGCTCAGCAGTGGCGTGTAAAACGCTCCCTGCAATTACTAGATCATAGGTGCCACTGTCGATGCCTTGTTTACCAATATCCAACTCCACATTGAATGTTCGGAAGGTTACTCGTTCATCCTGGAACCGACTCTGTGCCTTCTCCAAAAAGGAAGCAGAGATGTCTGTGTAAACATACTCCGCAAATTGGTTTCCTCTCGTTTTCTCTAAGTCCTGAAGAAAGGACAGGATATACTGCGTCATGGTTCCTGTTCCAGCACCAATTTCAAAGATCCGGAT
The DNA here is from genome assembly GCA_022695765.1 of Annulohypoxylon moriforme. Classification (NCBI taxonomy): domain Eukaryota; kingdom Fungi; phylum Ascomycota; class Sordariomycetes; order Xylariales; family Hypoxylaceae; genus Annulohypoxylon; species Annulohypoxylon moriforme. The sequence goes on along the minus strand of MU403131.1, from coordinate 77,418 downwards.
ATTGGGATTCTCATGACAAACTAATTCAAGGAACTGCCGGAGTCTAGAGTCGCAAACTGTGCTGAAAAAATCCTTGTATAGAGTCTCAGCTAGACCAGTATCGAAAGCAAGACGCAGCGGATCAGTTTGGCCCATAAGGATAGATTTCAAGTTTCGAGCCACGACCGAGAATATTGCCCAGGACGGTCGCTGCTCTTCAATACTCTGAATTTGGCGTTCAAGCTCTTCGTCGCTCTCATCTCGCTCGTTGAAGTGGGACGATTCGACGTGTTCTTCCATCCATTGGACGTATTTATTCAAAGAATTCAAGATATCACACCTGCGAATGTGGGTCCCATGCAGCCATCTCACAGTATGCGATACAACTCTGCATAGAGTTGATTCAAGATCTTCGAAGTGGGAAATGTCAGGCCTAGCCCCGCTATCTGGTTCAACCTGAAGTTGGTCCAGCTTCATCAAACTGAGCTGCGGCTTCCATTCAATCCCGTATAGTAAGTTGTTGCCGACGACGTTTTTATCCTCCTTCTTTGATACTGCGACCAATGAGATCCTTTTCACAGAACATAACAGGGAGCCATTGTCGGAGACGAGAGTAATAGAGCCCTCTAATCTACGATCACTAGTTCTCGGCGATACCGTGGCGGTGGAGGAGATGATGGATGTCTCCGGATATTTCCAGCCCATAGGTGAGAACCAGGCATCGTGTATCTTATGAGGAACAAAGGTTGATGTTGACTTTGAAGGACTAGCTGATACCTGTACGAAGAGCACCTGCATACCCGCATCGAGGACCGCTGGATGGACTACCCCCGAAGTTTCAAACTTGGGTGAAGCTACATCCAGCAGAGCCGAAGCCGTTTCGCTTCCATTCCAGCAAATTTGATCGAGGAGACGAAACCATTCGCCGTAGATGATCCCGTTTCGCTTGAAATGGGTGTACAACGAATTCCTTTCTATGTATTTGGTGCAAGATTTGATTGCAAGGTCATGGTCGTGAACAGCACGCCTAGATGCAAGTTCATCTTCTATGCCGCCGTCAACTTGGCTCGTAGGCTCTTCATATTGGACTTTCAAGCTAATTCGACAACGCTCATTCCATTCATTATTGGAATGTGTGAAAATAGTGACTTCAGACCATACAGGCTCTTTTTCGAAAGGCGTCTGAGTTGGCCTTAGTTGGAGGACTGTTTCAGTGATATCATCTGCTGTTGCCTCTATAGTTATCGGACTGAGAAAACTAGCTTCCTTGATGTAATAGCCCGATATCTTGCGATGATCTGGGCAGATCTGCTCCACGGCCTTGATCGCCATGGTCAACATACCGGCAGCCGGAAACACGATAGTATCCGCAACCTGAAATATGGTTAAATCTAAGATTTATCGATCGAATTAGATCTGGAAAGACTTACGACATGATCCCTTAACCAAGGCATCGTCTCCAAACTTAAGAAATTCCTCCACTCGGGCTGCAAGGGGTTCCAATCCATCGATCGAGAACCTAGAATATCACTAGGGGGGGATTCTCCCAGCCTGAAATCGCGACTGAAGCGGGACTCCCACCAATACCGACGTGAGTGATTAAAGGGGTATTTCGGGCAATCGATGAGAAATCCTCCTTTATAGCCGTCGCTTGCCTGCTGGTTCACACCGATAATTGAAACAGGATAGCCACGGCTAAATAGATCCCCGGAAAGCCTAGCAATAGATTCAAGAGAGGATTTGAGCTTGTAAAGCGCAGACGAATATCTTACTAGACCCTTTCTTCCGTCCAAAAAACTTAATGTATCTTGTATTGGTCGGCGTAATGCACTATGTGGTCCTACTTCCACGAAGTCCACGATAGGCTTTCCGCCTAAAATAAATCCCGAGGATTGCGATAGAAGTTCTTGAATGGCTTCGGAAAATCTGACCGGGGATGTCAAGTTATCTACCCAATACTGGGCCATCGATAGCGTTTTGGGAGAGACTGCCTGCCCCGTAACAGACGATATCATGAGGATTGGCGTTGCCATATCGTCTGGTCCAGCCTCATTCAGAGTCCCCATGAGTGAGTAGTACTCTGATGCCACGGTTCCCAACAGTGGGGAATGATATGCAACTCCAGTTTTGAGCTTCTGGGCGAAAATATTGTCTTGGTTAAGGTGTCGTTGAATGTCATCAATGGAATCCTCAGCCCCTGAGAGTGTACAGTTCAATGGGCTATTGACGCAAGCCACATGAACAGATTCCGATAGATATGACGGGTTCACTTTCCCCAAGTAGTCTGGTATTGCGTCTTCACTTAGATTCACGGACATCATAGCGCTAGGAAGAGAGCTTTCTCTCATCAGTTTTCCTGAAAGTTGCCCCCTATAATAGGCTACCTTACAGGCTGACTCCATAGTCAGGGCACCGATCGTGTATCTATTCTGCACCGTTAGACTTGTATAAAAGCAGGACATTGAGCTCACGTACGCAGCGGCGATTTCACCTGATGAATGCCCAACAACTGCACTTGGTATGATATTGAAACTTTTCAACAACTCAGTAAGGGCAATTTGAAGAGCTGTGCATAGGGGCTGGCTGTATTCAGGTCGATGAATACGCTCCCCATTTTGGATTTCGTCTGCTCGAATGGTAAGGAATCTGCGGCGGAGTAGGTGTCTAGGTAATTATAAAGGGTTCACTTACCAAATAATGACCACTTGCAGCCCAAACTCATGTAGGTTTGATCAATCTGCCACAAGGTTTTTCTGTACACTGGGTATTGAAGAAGCTCAACACCCATCCCAACATACTGCGCCCCTTGGCCAGTAAACACCAACGCTAGCCCGATTTCACCGGAGGCCCGAACCAATGGCGAAATTTCCAGAGTCTCTTGACGTTCATTCACATTAGCGAGCGCAAATGCTCGCCAGACCATGCGGCTTCGGTGAGCTGCCAATGTAAAGGAGAGTCTATCAAGTTTCTCTTTATCTCCTGCAACTTTCACCGAGTAGAATTGCTGATAATTATCAACCATTGATAAAAGAGATTTTTTATCAGCAGCTGTCCAAATAAGCAATCTAAGTGGCAAGGAGAAGGAATATCGATCAGGGCTTTGGGTAAGCACATTGTTGGATAGAGCTCTCGTAATAGGAGGTGGTACTATAGTGGTATGGTGATTTCCTGTGAGCCCTCGTCTCTGAAGATAGTGGGAAGCGTCTTGAAGGACTGCGTGCGCGTTCGTGCCTCCAAATCCATAGGAGCACACGGAGACTTGACGCAAACCTTCATTCGGCCAAAAGAGTTGTTCAGTCGGGACCTGGCAGGTTGTTAGGAAATAGTGATGCCAATAGTGCCAGGGCTACCTACTTTAATATGGTTATGATCTATGTCAATGCCTGGATGGATTTTCTCCAGTAGAGCGTTTGGCGGAATCATGCCTTTCTCGAGAATCATGACTGATTTCACGATACCAGCTAGTCCACTAGTAGCTTCTAGATGGCCAATGTTTGCTTTGATAGATCCACTAGGTAGGTAAAAGACGGATGAGTATACACGTAACGATACGCCATAGGATATACGTACACATAGAGAGACTCATTAGGTGATCGACAAGTCTTAAATACACTATCAATTGACTTCATCTCAGCTGGATCGCCGACAAGTGTACCAGTTCCTATACAGATGATTTAGGTAAGAGAAATAGTTTAATGACGATTAGTAGAGTCAGAGTTACCATGAGCTTCAATATATCTAGTCTCGTTTAGGTCTAAATTGGCCTTCTCATAGACATGCCGAATTAGTATTTCCTGAGAGTCTGGATTGGGTGTAGGAAGACTTAGAGTGTGACCGTCTTGATTCGTTCCGGTCGACTTAATGATTGCGCGGATCATGTTTCCATCCCTGATAGCATCTGAAACGCGTTTGAGAACAATGGCGACAATCCCTTCTCCTCTTCCATACCCGTTGGCCCGGTGGTCGAAGCCTGATTTAAATGGAATAACGTATTAATACATCGGTTCTTTGATTATGACATTACTAGGATATCACTTACTGGACATATGTTAATTCGTGGTCCTAGGCATTCTAGAAGGTAAGGATGGGTTAAAGAAAGGGTATTTTAGAGGGGTACCTGTAGCAAACTCCGTCCGGAGAAACAAAGTTCATGTTCGCCAGCATCAACGAAGCATCAGGTCCAAGTATAAGACTTGACGATGTAACTAGGGCCTAGCCGAAGAACTGTCAGTTAAGAGTAAATAATAAAGGAGCATAGAGTACCTAGGAAAAAGAGATTCACCAATGTAGTATCTCCACCCCTGAGAGATTGACAAGCGAGGTCTACGGCCACCAAGCTACTCGAACAAGCTGTATCAACGTGGATGCTGGGCCCGAGTAAGTCGAAGTACCAGCTAATGCGATTAGGAAGGATAGATATCTGGTTTCCAGTGATAGTAGTTCGCGGATAACTTGATGGATCTCTCGCAAGCATCTTTGCATAGTCATCCCCCATAGACGACGCAAAAACTGCAGTGTTTGAACCTTTCAGATTCTCTACAGGAATCCCAGCTAGAGAACTTAGTGTTTATTCGTTGTTTCAAAAAGGTAAGCCATACCATTTTCAAGCGCATGGTAAGATGTCTCTAGAGTCATGCGCTGCTGTGGATCCATGGCGGCCGCTTCCTTTGTGGTGATCGAAAAAAAGGGGGCATCAAACAACATTGGATCCTCCTTGAGGAAATGGCCGCCTCGGCTATGCAGCTATGAAACTGTGAGATTTATCTCTATGTATCAGACAATACAACTCACCTTGTTGAGTCGACCCGACTTTGGATCATAAAACGAATCAATATTGAGACGTGACTTCGGCCACTCAGTCATCAAGTTCCTTCTTTGCTGGAGAGCATCCCACAGACTTGTTTCATCTTCTGTGCCCTGAGGAAGCTTGAAAGAAAACCCAATTATTGCTATATCGTCCGTGGCCATTTCTTTTGCCTCCATGATCAACTCTGAATGAGCTCAATAGTTCAGGTTTGAAGAAATTTACCAGTATGTAGATGGATTTCCACTTGCCAGTGCCACATCTATCAGGGATAACTTAGATGATTTAATATCCTCATGAGAAGGGGATCTAGGATGATCGAGAATGTAAGGAGGTGTACGCATAGTGCATCCCCCCACCTACACGAGCACTCGATATGAGAAAATCGCTGCAGCCTTGAGAAGTATTGATGATGATGCCTATGGTGCATTGTATTATTTGAACCTCAGCCAACATGATACGCGTATATGCGGCACTGGCTTGCATTAACTTCCTCTCCGATATAATACCTACCTACAGAACATGAGTTATTGACGTTACTTCATCACATAGCCTTCTTTCTGAATCCTATCGGAGGCCTAGTTCTATCGGGGTTTGATCCCCAAATGTATGCTGGTTCCGCGACAGATATAACGAGTGCAGTTTCGTATGTCAAGTATGGATATCATTGTCATTTATGGGTGGAATGAAGGATGTGTGAGACCATGCCTTCATTACCCTGTTAGCCCGATATCCATGGTTACCTACCCAGGTAGGTACTAGAGTATCCAAACATGATGTTCCAAGGCTAATCTAGAGGTAACAACATCTTCAATCTCATAAAGGCAAGAAAATTAGCATATCATATTAATACCTCACAGTGTCTTAATGTCCATATCATCAGCTGTAGCGAATGGGAACCGTCGAGCATAGAAATGAAGACATTGTCGCGCCTCCTATGGTCTCTCGTGGGACGAATTTCGGTCCTTCTGGATATCATATCCAGTAGATACCATACATTTACCCCGTTGCCGCCACCATAATGTGAATTCCCAAACAAACAGGTTACATTCGTAGAGCTCAAGTGGATGGAAGGAACGTGCATAGGTACTACATGAAAGAGCAATATTAAGCAGTTATTGAATCAAATATCAATGACAATTAATTTGATAAGAAAAAGGGGTACATAACCTACATATAACTGCGTTGAAAGTATGTCTAACAACCAACAATGTGCTGAGGCAAGCATAAATGTAACCTGGTTGGTCAAAGTTTTCAACATATACAGTCTCTCCAAGATCAACGCAAAAAAGCGACCAGTAAGGAAGCGAAGACAGCCCCAGGACATGATTTTAAAATATCATTCATTCAAAGCCGACATGTGGTGACATTCATGGAAGGCGAGATGTCACCAATTCCTAGCAAAAGTTCCTAATGTTTAAGGGTGTTGGAGCGGGCGGACGGTCTTGGGGCTATTCTACCCCGCAAATTGGAAAAGCTGGGTGGCTGTGCTAGTGATTACCTGTAAGCTTTGAGGCTGTTAGGGCTTTCTTCAGTGATCCTTGGAGGGGTAATATAAAGTCTAGCCAATCAGAATTAAACCTTGGAACCACTATAACCACTATAGGTACCAATAGACCCTAGAGCTTGTTGCTAGCAACACCTCCAGCTACAGACTAATTCATTCTCTACAACTCAACATGTGGAACCCCCAAAAATCCTGGTCGTACTAATCATCGCAAGACAGACCTGCGCTGCTGACCATGGTGTGAAATGAAGAACTATCATTAGGATTATACCAAAGTAGTTGTTATGATTCTATCATAAGAGACTAAGCGGAGCACTTTCAACTGTTTTGAATAGACATTTCCGAACTTTGAGTCCCTACCTAGGTAAGCATTAGGTTGGGAAGTAGTAAGCTTACTCCGAATCTAAGTACCTATCAATATATTTAACGTTATATTCCATTAGAAAATAGCCCAACGCGGCCCTAGATAGTCAAATCCAAGACTTGAAGTACTTAGGTAGGTAATGTCAGGTAGATAGCTCAGTCTTGACTAGGCCGGGTCCTCCCACAAGAACCGATTGCCGCGTTCTTGACTTCCTACGTTGCTATTTTCTATATATTCTTCTCTAGCGGTAAACTGCTTCGTACAAACTATCCCCGACTCTCTTCCTTCGACGTCTCGGTGTTCTTCCCGTCGTTCTGTAACCGGTCCAATTTGTGAAAGATTTGTCAGCGGGATGCCGTATTCATCAATTTGTCGGTATACTCTGCGAGCCTTTGGTTCCTGAGAACTTGTGCCAGTGGGTCTCCATGATGATCCTGAAGCATTAGAAAACCCAGACCATGATTTAACCGACGCTACGAGCGTTGAAATCCACGGATTACTCGTAAAGACTTTTGGTGCGACAGTCCCACCGAAGATAAGAAACATGCAAGTCATTTCTCCGATAGCCCATAGAGATAGCGAAGATACAGTATAGGTTGTATCATCAGATATGTAGTACTGGGCTGAGTAGGCAAGGCGTGAAATAGCAGATACACAAGCCCTAAGTGTTTCTAGCGTTAGTATTCGATTCACTATTTGATAAGACCGGGTATTGAGAATTGGTACATACAGTACGCCAATGGCGAAGATGAATGAGACACCAATCTTACGCTTCATCGGCATTCGTAATCCCCATATAACTCGTTGTGGGAGGACCAATGTTGCAATGTCTAAAATAATGTTTATAGCAGCGGTAGCAACAGCCAGAGCCTTTGAATCAAGGCATTTGGAGCCTGGGACGGTCTTATCCCAGATCCGTCGACGAGGAAAACAAGATAAGTTTGCCGCGATGACAATGGAAGTGTAAAAGAGAATATTGATTATCATGATGAGATGGCAGGTCCAGAAGAAGGAATTTCGAACACCGCTGGGGACAAAGATACGACACCATTCCTTTAGAATAGATGCCTTCATGATCATCATAGTAAGCGAATAAAAATTCGTTCCAATGTAAACAATCTGTAAATGTTAAGAAATCAAACTCGAGCTTCAAGTTATTCATTGGAAACTCACATATAAAAACGTTGTAAAATCTTTTATGCGAATATCCCACTGATGAACGTAAAATCCACTAATGTCGAGAAGCCAATAAGAAATATAAATATATCCAATATATAGACCCTGTATAAGAGCCATATGAGTCTTTCCGGTCATTTGATGGGGTTTGGAATTGAACATACGAATGCCGCAATTGCTAGAACTATCTCGAATTAGAACAGTTAATGAAGGGGGAGATTTGGACATTATACAATCTTCTACCACACCCTTCTTAACACAGACAAATTTTCCATATGTGCGTACAATAATAGCAATAGATGAGGCAACTAGACAGATAGCAAGAGCCACATAGGCCAAGGTATTGCTGTTCGGAGGGTTAGTGAAATTGGGAACTACGTTGGCGGGTGGTTCGAGTGCAGGGCCATCAAGAATGGCCTGTTGATCTGCTGGAGGCAAAGAACCAATCTGGTCTAAAGGTAGTGACATTTTTTCTCTTTTAGAACAGGCCAAGAATTGAAAGAAAATTTACTCAGGTTGTTAGAAGGATACCTAGAGAAATTCCTTTTCATCTTGAGGAGTGTTGTGTTATATACCTAGAGATCCCCGATAACAAATTAGGAATTATACCAATAAAACAAAACATGCAGTTGGATAGGTACAAAATAAAGCATAAGGGCGCTTACACGTATTCTAGAGGAGGGAAGGCCAAGGCCTCCGGCCTGGATTCTTGACGTTGGAATATAAAATGAAAATATTAATAAAATAGAAGCTTCCCGAAAGGGAAACTGTTGTTGGGGTGTACATATCTATTGTACAAATACTACCTACCTAGGTACCTAGGTACTTAATGCACGTTGCCATGCTGTTGGAAAGAAGACGAGGCTCTGTGTAACTGATGCAAGTTTCCATTTAATTAATATAAAGGGGGTGGTGTGGTTTTAGTAAAGTGTGATCCTAGAATACCAGATCAGTCGTATTCCGAGCCCTTTAAGATCTCATAGTCGTCCTCGGACACTCTGTTTAGAACGAACGGCGGCAACAACTTCGTATCTAGAACAGGACGATTATCGCTCTATCATTATGGCCGACAATACTTTTCCAAAACTTCAATTCCAAGCTTTGTTGGCGTTACTTGACGCAGTCGTACCTTCGGTCGAAGTTGTAGACTCTTTGGCTGCCCATGATGGCAGTCTGAGCATCTCCCAAGAAGAGTTCGACCGTTGCTATCATGAAATCCGAAAGAGGATGAAAAGCCCGCCCAGTAAAGACTCGTTCAAGGACTACCTCTCGGCTCGCCCGTCTGACAATAAGCTATTTGTTGAAAGAATCAAGAAAGTCATATACTCATTATCACCCGGCCCAAGAGTACAGCTATACCGGACCTTGAGCCTTATTATGTATGCAGGCCCCCGAAACTGCCTTTATTAGTGATATCATACTAACACGGGTTCGCAGGACCCACCTCGGCAGCTTAATTAGCACCGGCCACTTTACTCCTTTCAACAAGCAATCGCTTGCCGTGCGAGAAAGCATCCTTCGATCATGGCAGAATTCATGGTTTTTCCTCTGGCCCATGCTTGCAAGGACGTTTGTCCAACTAGGAGCCCTAACTTGGTCCCTATCAGAACCCCTATTCCACGAATTGGCCGGCTACAAGTATCGTATAGAAGGCTCATCTTGGGAGCCGGCGCCCGCTTTGGATTTCGGCTTTCTAGAATTTGGCGCCTCCTCCCAGCCGGCATCCATTGAAACCGACATAGTAATTGTTGGTTCAGGGTGTGGTGGTGGAGTATGTGCAAAGATCTTAGCTGAAGCGGGGCATCGTGTTCTTGTTATCGACAAAGGATACTACATGCCCCCAAGCCAGCTGCCCCAAGACTCTTCGGATATGCAGTGCGATGGTAAGAACGGCTCCTATGCGAGTGTAGATGGATCTATGGTAGTTGTGGCTGGTGGTTGCTGGGGGGGAGGAGGTACAATTAATTACAGCGTTGGCATACCAGTCCCAGACTTCGTACGCAAGGAATGGGCTGATATTAATGGGCTGGAATTCTTCACTACCCAGGACTTCCAAGACTCCATTGAGCGCGTCTCTGGGTTTACAAGTGTGGGTAAGTTTGAACCGCAACATAACCATGCCAATAGAGTTTTGCTCGAAGGATCTCAGAAGCTTGGGTGGCGTGCTCAAAGCTGTTCCCGGAACACCACTGCGAACCATACTTGTGGAAGCAGATGCTGCAATGGTTGTAGAGAGTCAAAAAAACAAGGTCCAGCTGTGACTTGGCTACCTGCCGCCGTGAAATCTGGCGCAAGATGCATCGAGGGCTTCGAAGTGTCTCAGGTGCTTTTCAAAGATGCAGGCCCCGGTGGGCCGGGGGAGGCCACTGGGGTGGTAGGTAAATGGACATCGCGCGATGAAGATGGTAATTTCAATGACGAGCGCAAGCCCAAGATCCAGCGCCAAGTCCATGTGAAAGCAAAGAAGGTCATTGTATCTGCTGGCTCACTACACACTCCACTGATTCTGTCGAAAAGTGGTTTAAAGGTTAGCTTTCAGCTTCGTTTGACCTCTTTAAATAAGTTGCTGATACATAAATAGAACCCGCATATCGGCAAAAACCTACATGGCCATCCTCTCTGCGGCATGGCTGCTGTATTTGATGAGGACGTTTGTGGGTGGGAAGGTATGATATTTAAATAGAACTACTCAGGAAACATGAACTTACTAACAGGCTTCATCCATAGGTGAAATGATCAGCAGCGTTGGCTTGGAATTCGATAACCTTGACGGCAAAGGTCACGGAGTTAGAGTCGAGCCGACTTCTATGCTTGTAAATGACAATTCCACTCGCTGAATACTTTGCTTGCTGACCCCTTTCCAGCCTAACACAGCCATGTGGCATGTCCCATGGCGGAACGGCCTACAATTCAAACTTGATGCCCTTAAATATCGGCGTATGAACGCTTTCATGACTTTGGTCAGAGATCGTGATACCGGAAGCGTCACCGAAAACCCTGATGACGGAAGTCCTGTCATAGATTACACGGTGTCCCCCTTTGATCGCTCAAACCTGGTGGTTGGGTTGGTGGCTATCGCTAAGATCTGCTATGTTCAAGGCGCTATGGAGCTGCTTCCAATGGCACCTGGCGTACCTCCTTTTACATGTACCAAACCCGTCCACGGTCGGGATGTCAATGATCCGGACTTTGCGAAATGGGTCGCCCGTCTACAGGCAGCTGATCTAAAACCTTCGGCTAGTGTCTTTGGGTGCGCGCACCAGATGAGTACCTGTCGCATGAGCTCAAGCCCTGCTGGCGGTGTAGTTGACGAGCATGGTAAGGTTTGGGGGACCGAAAATTTGTATATTGCGGACGCGAGTGTGTTCCCCTCCGCCTCTGGGGTTAACCCTATGGTTACCATTATGGCCATTGCGGATCGCATTGCGAGAGGCGTGTCGCAGGAGATGTAGGCTTTCAGAGGGGGTATGTTCCTTTATAATTCGAGTATTCTATTGCTGATTTAGCAAGATTAGTCCTTTTTAACAATGTCAAAGCAGGGAGATATCACACAGCATCCTATCCTTGAGTTCTATGATGACTACCCAGTTCAACAAGGCCATAGTTCCCTAAACACATAAGAAGGAGGCCAGGCTCCATAGCTGCTAACGAGCGATAGCGATAGAGCCATGTAGGCGAATTTGAACACTTCTCAGATATCATTTTTCGGCTATGGTTTGGTACGATCTTTCGGGAGATTATAGTATGACTCGGAATAATTGATACCGTTTATCACAAGTTAATGGTAGAAAAGACGGTGAGCATATCGATTATTAACGACCTCCGAAACCCACGTTTTAGGTTAGTCATGAGCCAATGCCAATGTTCGTCCTGTAGCTCTCGATTTCGTTTGCCAGCTCACTTTTGGGGTCTTGATGGCTAACAGCTATCGGAAGAGGGTTACGTGGAGTTGTTACCGGCTAATATAGATATATAAAGAACGCGTATGTCATTTAACAAACGAAGCTTAATAGGAAAACTTAATAGTGGGTATCCCAAGTGGAAATAAATGCAACGTTATTGCGGCTCGTCACATTGTCGAGTTGTGACATAGTAGCATCATATGTTACGTAAGAGTATTGTACGCCTTGTTCATATTTGAAGCTCTGGGATGAAAAATTCTAGCATTAGAGAGAGGATTGCTGTCATATCAGTATACGAAGAGAATATTCAATATCAAAGCACTCAACGATGGTACGAACCTAAGACCCCTGTAGAGAAACTCATGGTTCTCCCTATCGCTTCCTTGGTTGAGTGAAGATATCTCGCCCCGGGATATGTTCGTCCGGGCATTAGAGAATTAATTCGTGTTATGGCGATAGCTACTAGTAAGCAATAGGATGTAACAGGAATTATCTATACATATATAGGTACCTATTAGGTACCTAAGTGGATTATAAAGCCATTTCTTACTTACAACGAGGTTATTCACGAGGCCAAACGATCTATAAACATGTTTAGATTATGGGCACTGTTGTCTCCCTAAACGTACCTTGGGGTTTGGAGTTTATCGAATTGAAACGGGAATCTTAGTCTCATTGAGGTTTTACCAGAACGAATGAATCCATCCTAGATAGGTAACCTACTCACAAAGTTATGGAACTAATTCCTCAGAATGGTTTACGTGTTACCCCTTTCCTTCGTTTCTGCCGGAGGGTTTTGTCGGGTCGGAGTTCGGTCCGTTAAAGGAAGAGCCGTTGATAGCTGGTCCGGGGGGTAATAGAGACAGAGAGTATGTTTCGTACGTATACGGCAAGAGGAGCTCAGAGTTCCTCGTTCAACAGTGTCGTTACTTTTCTGTCTGTGAAATCCACATCGTGACAGATTGAGTGAGTAGTTACGCATACGTACGCTGCCAAGCCTCTTGTTGTCAACAGTAGCATTACAACACAGCTAATAATTCTGTGAAGTAGAGAAGTTGGCTGAATAGAATTGGCCAGTCCCGGTTTCCAAGAGTTGGGATGCAACCTTCACGGCGTCAGTCCTTGTTTCCACTATCGTGTCTATGGAAGGTGAATAGAAAAAGACTGTGTTCTCCAAGGCTGCCTTAGCAGTATCTATTCGGCCCATGGAAGCGAGATCATGGCTACTCACTAGAGAGTAAACATTCACCTTCCAGATTTACCTCCGCTTACCATTCTCGGCCTTCTTATTAGCTAGTTTACTTCGCTGTATCGTGGATGTACAAGGATTATAGAAAGTAAGGTGGGGTGGGATAAGTATCAAGATGGCGTAAACAGTCTTGGCTTATGATCTTAGAGTGGGCCTCAACTACCGTTCCGCATAGAAAAAGTATCAGACGATAGGTCGCCGAATGGCCCATTAGCGCTTGCCAATGTTTGTATTTGATCTCTATACAAATGATAGGCTCGAAAATAGGACCCGCGAGATGCAAGAATGTCCCAGCGCATCGTGAGCCTGGTATTAAGCACCTCGGTAGGGAATACTTTATATGCTACTGCAACTTCTTGGCGCCTCCCTGATATTGGACAGCGTAGGAGAGCCGCGCGTCCAGGTTACATAAGTTATTGTGTTAGATTGAGATTCGTACCAAACCTACACGCGATGCTTAATTTTCTGATTTTTTTCTGAAGTTTAGTTCATGTTAGGATCTCGAGATTCTATCGCTGATGATGTTGGAATTTGGACTTCCCTTTACACCAATGTAGAGACCAGACCAAAGTAACATTTCTTTCACGGATATAAATTCATTTTCCTTCATTTAATTCATTCTAAGATATCATACAGGTCAGTGAATCCCGAGAATTAGCGAGGCCCTAGTTGCTTGTATTCACTGATTGACTAAGAAGGGATATCTGGCACGAGTTGATTGCGGAAGTAGGACTCACAGCCAAATTCAATCGATGCAGTTTAATAGAAGAGATGTCTTAAGTCACCAGACTGCGTACCTAACCCATTGGCCTTTTGTAAGATTGCATCGGTACTTCATGACTGGCTTGACGTCGTTCTTGGCCCGGATCATCAGCCTTTAGTATCAATGGGTTTTCAACCGGCTCTTTCTCATTGGCTACTGATACCTGCCAGTCTTGTCCATTATGCCGAAGTGGGATGGACCCCTGATATGACCCGCTATCAGATCCCTGGGTGAATCTGTGTAGATCCTGGGGGCTAACGGGAGGGGAGCCCCGGCCATGCCAATTTAGGAGAGTATCATTAGGGATAAGGGAAAAGAATATCGCGGCGTTCTTGCGTGATGAATACTCTGGATGAAGCCTTGAGCGAGCGGCTACATATTGACAATGTATATCAGATCATATAAACGGTTGAATATATAAAGATGTCGATATCTCCCCAGATTGTGCACTCTCGAACTTCTCTCGGTCCTAGCCAGGGATTTCGTTCTTTCTATATTGCTTCGCGCTCTTAAGGTTTCGGGCTCCTTTTTTTCGGTTCAAGATGGCTATCCTCCGCAAAATCGCCGCCTCCTTGGCGATTTCCTCCTTGATTGGAGCTACTGTCGCCCATCCAGGTGACAGCAAAGAAGTAGCCCAGCATGAAAAAGCCATGCGCGGGCACGCTCAAGCGCATGCTCGCCGTGCGATCACCGGTTGCGCTCCGGAAACCGCCTCTCTGAAGGCCCGCTCTGTTGCTCGCCGTGCTGCTACAGCTCAAGCACTCCGTGAGAAGCGTGGTCTCACTGACAGTGAGTATTGGTAAAATACTTTTGCTATCTGGATAATCAGCTAATTATATCTCAGAGCGCATGAGGACCAAGCGAGACCAAGCCGATCTAGAAAAGTATCTGAATGTCACTCACGATGTTTCGGAGTCTGGTTATTCCTTGGACACCCCATTGGACGTTATCTTCGATTCAAACGCGACCGCGGCTCTCATTCCCGAGGTTACGATTGGCCCCTACTGGGTTGCGGGCGAGTTGATTCGGGTAAGTGAACCTAGATATTCGTGGTCTCAACTTCTTCAGCTCCCCAATATGATTCACTCATGCTTCGTTCTGGTTGAAGAGATGTACTGACTTCGCGGGGTGTAGGCTGATGTTACCGACAACGAACCAGGTGTACCACTTCACCTCGACTTGCAGTTCATTGACCTCAATACATGTGAAGCAGTCCCTAACATGCTGATCGATATCTGGCATTCAAACTCCACTGGTACCTACAGTGGTATCGCCATGATGGGCCAGGCTGGTCTCAACACTACCTACTGCCGTGGTATCCAGACCACCAACGAAGACGGCGTAGTCGAATTCGACACTATCTTCCCTGGCCACTACGTCGGACGAACCCCTCACATCCATGTGATGAGCACCCAGAACGCCACTGTGTTGCCTAACAACACCTATGTCCTCGACGGCAAGACCAACCACATTGGTCAGCTCTTCTTCGACCAGAGCCTCATCGAATCTGTCGAGAAGCTCGAGCCCTACAGCCTCAACACACAACCCCTAACTCCGAACAGCAGGGACGGCATTGATGCTCAGACGTCCACCCCCGAGTATGATCCTTTTGTCGAGTACATTCAGCTCGGCGACAGTCTGCAGGATGGTCTCCTTGCCTACCTGACTGTCTTCGTAGACACTACGGCTAACCAGACCGCCTACGCTCACCCTGCTGCTCATTACTACGAGGGTGGCGGTGTTGCTTCTCCTGGTGGAGGTTTCCCCGGTGGCCCGGGCGGTCCTGGCTTCCCCCCTGGAGGCCCCGGAGGTCCGTTCCCCCCTCCCCCCAACAGCACGCAAGCCGCGTAGGATATCATCAATGGCCGTTAGGTAGAGGATGGTAGGAGGAAGGAGTATGTAGGTAGTGTAGGGGTAGCATATGATTAGGTAGTCCTGTGTAGTCCGCCATATTTGCTGTTAATGTCGCGCTAAAGTACGAAAATAAACGATCGATCATTACCATCGTGCCAATTAGCATATTTTCAGCGAGATCCATGATGCATGCATTCGTAGGACTTTCAGGTCATCGAAATTGAGCCATACACCACTGCTATCCTCTCTTTCACTTCTGGCCGGAAAATCTATGGAAATCCATAGACTAAAAATGCTCTTCAAACACTCCATCCTCGAATGTATTCTACATTTTCCGTAGTCGTAGATTGCCCCTCTCTTCGGAGGTCGCACTGAAAACGCCACATTAGCGGGGTTTAGCGACACCGTGCTGCTTGAGAAAGTCAATGCGCTGTTGACGATCTGTTAGGGCTCGGTACGGACGGAGGGCGATAGTCATAAGATCCGCCATCCCGCCAAATTAATTTTGCACTGTATTTTGTGGCTTATACACTGTCTTTACACTGTATTTCTCCCTGTAATTTAAGGGACTTAGCGAGGAGTTAGCGCATTCTTTCAGAGGTGGGCCCACTTTTCTTAACAACGGTTCGGCAAAGGCTCAACAACGGCTCGACGACGGCTTCAACAAAGTCCTATAACTCAACTTATAAGATAGTATATATAATAGAACTTAGCCTCAATTAAAGAGCTTCTCGAGTAGAATTAATTGATATAAGTTTTATTACATATACTGCTTTGTAAGTTCAGTGATAGGACCTTGTTGAAGCCGTCGTCGAGCCGTTGTTGAGCCTTTGCCGAACCGTTGTTAAGCCATTGTTGGAAAAAGCGGGCCCCCTAAATTTACAGCGCTTTAAAGCCCCTAAGTCCCCTATAATTACAGGTGACTTTTTACACAGTGTGGCGTTGATTTGGCGGGATGGCGGATGTTACTACTATAGTCCAACGTAGGACGAAGCGCTGTGCGGTGAATCTCGCGAAAGTTTGTAGACGTGGGTGGCGTCGCGGACAGCGTAGGCTGTATGGTGTGTCTGCCGCCATCCGTTGACGATCCTAGCCCTCTCGTTCTTCTGTATCCAGGTCTCTTTTTCAGGTGAGATGCTGCGCGCGTGGCTGCAGCCACGATCGCCGGGTTCTTCTGCCCCGCACTTGGTGCTCATTTCGCTTCTTGGAAAGTCAGACTGATTCAAGGGCATGAGTGCAGCAGTAATGGCAAAGATAACACTGTCCACTAGGTAAGCAACACGGATTGAAATATATGGTCTTCTTTGGGAATAAAGAATGGTGACGTTGGTCATGGAAACTGAGGATCTAGAATCATAACGAGATAATCGCTGACGAAGTGGAAAAAGGAAAATCCGCCTTGGTATCCGAGCCCCGACAACCTATTGCTTCAGCAATGCGCCGACAATACAAAGTTACGAGACCGGCCGTCGACGAGAGATCGAACGAACGTTGCCAAGAGAGGCCGAGTCTCACAGTTAAACAATCAGAAAATGGCCTTAGGCGTCCATCACCACTATCCACAGCATACGATCGATCACGACTCCAAAACTCAAGAGCCTATGTACCTATACTGCACGCGAAAGAAGTTGGCGAAGCTAGTTGTATGAACCTTAAGATTACTTCATGCAGTAGTTGTGACAATAAAGTCGTGGTGTTGAGATGCCGGAGGAGCGCAGTGAAGTCCACGCCAAGACTGCCAAGACTCTATATGTACCTATGTACATATAAAGGGGTTGAAGCATCGTGAAGCAAGCTCATGTGAATAACTACGATAGATACTTGCCTTATCGGTGCCCCACTGGATCATGGCAATATAAATAAGTTCTTTGGGAAGGACTTTTGATCGCATTGGCCTGTAAAGGTTACTGGAAATGGCTAATAAAAAAACATCGAGAGGGCCGTCGAGGGAATCGAACCCTCAGGCGGGTGTCACCAGAGAAGCCAGGGCAATAGCCACGACATCTAATGTAAGCGCTGCCATACCAACCCGGCCATTTAACTCTATTGACCCTTAATAAATCATACACTTGTATAGCTATATATGCTTTACCAAGCATGCAGTACTAGGGACGAGACTACATCAAACGAGCACTGGTCAAGTCAATATGAATAGGGTACGAGAGAATGATTGTCTTATCCCTAGTTGCCATGAGACTTCCAAGGAGCATATAATTAGTTCGACTAGGATTGAGACTAACCCAACCAAAGGGCAAGACAATTTCTTCAGGTAATAGCCGTATCAATAAGCAAGTACTTGCTTATTTTAGCAGAGTTGAGCTCTGGATTATCTTGGTCCATCTGTCCCTGTAACATCATTTCCTTATACCTACCTAGTTGGCAGGCAAACATGTTGAGGGAGTCAATGAAGATATCACCTCTAGCAAGGGATAGTTGAATAATATCAAGCACACACGCCCGAGCTCAGTCACAAATGGAAACAATTGTTCGGAGATTAAAAGAGCATTTAGGTCTGTACCTATTACCTCTAAATCTAGGTTAGGTATTTCTCTAGATGATTGAAGGAAGCAGGTGGATTGTTCATTCCCATTCGAACGCCGATATCCTCCAGAAATCTATCTCTGAAAAGCAGTGCAGAAAAGAATTCGGGAATTTCCACAATAAGGTAGGTACGCAGCAGTATTTCATATTTCTCAGGAGAGCAAACGTGGAGACGAGGTAAAGATAGTAATCGTCGCTAAATCATAGTCTAAACAAGCCTTCAAAAGAATTTCCTTTTCCCATCGATAGAATATTTGACACTCAAAGACCCAGAAAAACAATAACAAGGCACTATTCTCTTTACACATTCACTATTCTCTCTACACATTGATTGTTGTTGCAATCGTATCGTGGCCATCAAGGATCACCAACCAAGTTAGGGGGTGCCCAAACAAAAATTGATGTGTCTTATAACGCAGGATACACTAGGATGAACGAATCTGCAAATCGTCGGAAGGTATGAGAATGCTGTCGGGCTTAAATCGTCCTTCGAATCAGCCTAGCAGAAAAGGACCCTAGTAAAGCAAGCAGTTGACAGCATGACGGATGTAGCGAATACGACTCTTCTTAGATACCCCCTTTTAGGCATTCTGCAGCCCGTAAATCATACCCCTAAACCAACATGGCTTATCAAGGAAGTTGATAGCTATCGGCACTCATACAAAATGAGCGAATACAGTAAATCATCTTCCATTAGCGAACCTATGAGACTGAAGACAACTATTTTGATGTCGTAAGTGTGACCAAACACTCGTACGCTGCATCCCTCGACCCAAGTAACCCTTTTGTGGTATAGTCGTATCTACTTCTCATAATTTTCAAACCTTTGACAAATGATAACCTTCAACGCCTATGGATGGGCATGATGAGAGGAGGCAGCCTGCGGTTGCTTCGGAATTAGGCGTTTCTAAGGCGGCAGGCTGTGAGAAATTCGACTGTCGCTTGTGAAAATGGTACGTCTCGATTTACTAGGTAGATCATCAATCCGCCCATTTTCGCCCCCTTTACTTTATTTTCGACGTCGAGACTTCGATACCTAATTGTTTAGAAACCCTTTTATTATTATTTTAGAGAAATGCGGTGTGTCTAGCGCTGGCATAAACCATGAGATGATATTTGAAGCTAAGAGACATGACTACGCCGCGGGGCCCTCATAATGATCTAAAGAGAACCCTAGTGATGAGCTATTACGAGCCACTTAGAAGTTGTGTAACAAGCGGTGAACTAGTCAGGCTATTGTTAACATTACTTACGTAGCATCAATCGAGTCAAGTCTTGCGTAAAAAGATCATACATAAGGAGTATCTAGGTAAGCAATCAAGACATACCCTAGGAGCAAGTGAAGAAGGCAAACTGTAACGTGAACGTGTTTGGCGCCGGGGTCGGAAGAGAACCCACCAACGCGCATACACCAGCACCACAGCATCCGTCAAGCCCTCATTTGGCGATTAGTGGATATATTAACCAGGGCCCCCAAATGCCTAAGCACCACAGGGCGGGAAAAAAAAGCCAGTCTCTTTTCTGGGTTAGGCCTGATCACAACACTAGGTCCAAGTACCTGGTTAAGGGCAGTCTTACTGGAAATTGGTTCTTTCATTTTTCAATATTTTCCGATATTTTCTTCACGGCTGAAATGCCCTCAAGGTGTATGCATGGTCAAGGATTGATAACGATTTCAGCAAGCCATCGAGCAATATTAAGCCCAAGGAGCCCGATTAGTGTTATCCCCGGTAAGTCGCACTGTATGTATGTACGTACTTATTGTGATACCACCCAAAGCTGAAGAGACAGAAGGACTACCTGTGGCCATGTAGACCTCAGGGAAGAGGCTTTCTGAAGGCACGGACGTGATAACATGATGATATTGAAATGATGGCATTGAGATGAAAATAAAAACAAACCAGAACCGGCCGATACGTCGGGTCAGTAGGCGGGATTTCGGGGCCCACACCGATGAGCTGCTGTCGAGAAATTTTTCTTGGCTTCCCCGTTGTGTTCCCGACGGGGATTCCGCGAATGAGCCAGACGTGCGACCCCATAGAATTAGATGGAAACGATTCGGGTACGTGACCGGACACGCCCGATCACAGAGTCGGTCTGCTTATCTCTGCACATTCGCTGTGCTACGTTACAATATTTCGACTCGAAGGATGGCCTGTACGTAAGCTCCCCCGCAAAACGTATGAGGTTTCTGATTACGTGATTCGGTCGTGCTTCAGAGCTAGAGCGAAGATGCTCAAGTCACCAAGCCACAATCACATGTGTCCGATTTTCCATTGCTCCAAAATCAAAACTCGACCTTGGAACCGGAACATTGACTTGGAATACCTGGAGCTCGGTCAACAAAATTCTAGGTCTATCAATTAGGTATGTACTGTACTTAGCATCTTGCCATGCTACAACCGGAAGACTCGGGGAAATTTAGTGGGAAATAGTATCCGAGACACTATCTGTTCGTGGGTTCGTGTAGGCCAATGAATGCTTTTTTTTCAGCTCAAAACAGCCATGGATGCATCTCCGACGGACTCATTTCAGACATCAATACTCATACAAATGATTCTATACCGTTAGTTATCACCAGCAAGCCACTGCTGTAAGCGCCCTGAAGAGCAATTTAGATCCATGGAGTCCGATAGGGTATAAAGCACGCTTATTTGTCAGAAGCGGTAGATGCAGTCGAGGTTTAAGTCGATAATTGCAATGTCATCATTGGGACTGCTACGTATTCGTGGAGAGAAGTCGATGCTGATTGGATAGATGCAGTAGTAGATCCACTCGTTTATGCACGAGGCAAGACAAGCTTTTTTAAGGCGTCCAGCGCGACAAGCTTTTTGGTCTGGGCCGGTCTGGAGTTAAAGTCTTCTCTGCTTATGTATCGTGTACATTAATTATTGACAGCGTGTTGAGCAACTGTTTGCTTTGGCAAGAAGTACTCTATACGAAAACCCGTATTGAGACTTCCCCTGCCGTTCATTTTGATGCGTCAATAGCGCAGGGGGTTGTTGAAATGAATGGAGTCTCCTAACGTAATTAGGTTACAACTGCACTCAGTTTTCCATCGTAAAGTCCCACAAACCAACATCGAACTTCGAAGCGGTGGGTACAAGTTATCCGGCAGCCCGACAGAGTTTTGACCAGGGGTTGAATCGACGCGACGCCGATCAGGATTACCCCAGGCTTGGTCAATCAAGCTTTATCGTTGTCCGCTCTTATGAGACATATTCTAACCTACCCGCCTACATTACAGTACCTACCCTAGCATCATAGGCACCGTACCTACCGACATATACACCTGCATATACAGAGCTGAGTCCTGCATATATATCAATAATAGCTCATGTATCTCTGTCCGTGCAATTCGTATTTCTGCTGTGTTATTCCGAGATCCCTTAAACCCTAAGATCCCTATTCCTTCCAACTCACACATATGTAAGGTACATTACCTTAAGCTCAAGCTAACGTTAGATAACGTTGAAAGGATGATATGAAGGTACATCTGCCTTAGTCTGTGCACTATGGGGCACGCTAACACAGACTTCGTTGCAGTCTAAACTGATTTAGGTAGAATACAGATACTCGGGATACTTAAGTACAGTAAGTAAATACATCGTCATGTATCCATTTAGATGCAGGTATCAATCAATTTGTCGGAATTGTTCCAAGGTTATCACACAGCCACTTTTTAGTATACAGCAATACGGTTGACCGTTCTCCCGTTCTCGCAAAGTAGGTACCTACATATATGTACGTCTATAATGTACCTGAAGTACCTTGGTAGAACTGCATGGCTGCATATCAAATCAGATGGGTCCTTGTGCACATCTGATGCGACAGGCAATTAGGTCGCTTCCTCAGCTGATGATGGCTGGAGACTTCTTCTGTGATGGGGTCTGCCCCTTCCCCCCTTCCCCCCTTCCCCCCAATCCCTGCTAATTATTCCCTGGCCCCCTATTGTCTACTTTTCATCTCCCCCAATTTCCAACCCCCCAAACTTGCCAAGAACAACATTTTTATCGCTTTTCTTAACTTGCTCCATACACAATTAATCGCTGTCCACTGTCCACTGTTCTTACTATCCCGCTACCTATCCTTCGCGTCGTCCACGTTCCTGAGATCCTGTCTCTCTTTCGTTGCTAGTCGTCGACCGTAATGTCTCAACAATCCCTTAAATAGGATCATGATTACAAGAGCATGTGTATGTCTTGGACCCTTTTTTTCTTATCTTACTTGCTTGGTAACTCTTTGTGATTTCGTCATATTTTTTTTTCTAGCATTTGGTCTCTTTTTTTCCCCGCTGCCGAGAGCTGTTTGTTATTGCGATTGATCTTCTTGGCAACAGCCGAGCCCTCTTTAGAATCCCTTGGCAGGCCACAGCTGACGTTTACTTTACAGCACTCCAAACCGTCCGGAATGTCGTGTACGTTGCCAAGAAAAAGCTTCTTTTTTTCTTTTCCATCCTGATGGACACTGCCAAGCAGGTACTAGGTCGTTAACAAAAGCTTAATGACCTTGGCTATTGATGGTTGGCTGAATGGCTACTAGCTGAAAATGCTTGATTTGACCGGCGATGATGATGATATCAACGGTGCCAAGTGCATCTGGCGGTGCATTCGCGATCGCTGCATCGCTTGCATCGTACGACGTAACATCATTGATGCATTACACAGGAGTGCGCTCTTCGAGTCTTGCTGTGTTCTGCGTGCTAGTATCTGTTACCACAACGCTACATCATAGACGTCACTATTAGTCCAGCCCTCCATGCCTAAGCCTGACTCGTGCAATCATTTAACTCTTCTACTTAAAGGGGTAGCCTGTATACTGACACTTAAATAGATTGTTGTTCAGCAATCCTAGCTGGTCGGATGGCCATTCGATCCCTAGCACCATTCTCAGGAACATCACCGCATTATCTGTATGTCTCGAGACTTGAAGACTAGGAATAATCTCGGAATGGGTCAATTGCCTGCTTACACGTCGTGACAGAGCCAGATAGCATATTCCGAGGACTTGCTTGGAAACGTTACAACTCTATCAACTACCTCAGTGTCGACGGCAAACGGAGTGGTCCAAGGCCTATTATACGTACCGGACTTAGCCGCTAGCGATCCGTGTCAGAATCTAACAGCAAACTATATACCAAAAAACGTTACGCGCCAGGTCAACTTACCAACTACAAATTATAATCTAATCGCCCTGGCGCCATGGATCAACAACAATTGTACCCAGTCGTTCCTCTCTTCGGCCAGGTTAGATCCTATTCGAGGTATGCTAGTTTATCGTCCAGACGATGACGACACCAAGCAACCTCCAGATGCCGACGACGATGTTTGGGATTTGGGCGACGGAGACGCCTGGAAGACGCAAAATCGATACCCCGTCTATGCGATTCCTGGAAGCTCAGGGAATGAGATGATGCGTCAACTTAGCCTATACTCTGGTGATTTATCGACAGTTCCCTTCAGCGACCAGATTATCTCGACGTATTCGCCCAATCCAGCTGATTATGTCCGAGTCTGGACGGAGTTATCAGTGATCACCGTGTCAACAACACTTCCCCTTTGGGCCTTTATTCTAATAATTTTAGGGGTAATCGTTGCTGTTATCGGCAGTACATCGTTACTTATGCACTTTGTTCAGAGTCGTCGTCGCGCCGCATTGCGACGCCGCGTCGAAAGAGGGGAGGTAAATTTGGAGGCATTGGGTATCAAGCGATTGAGAGTACCAATGGACCATATACAGACGTTTCCGTTATTTACATATAATTACGATCCGCCAATACCAGTATCCCCCACGTCGCCTAAGTTCTCAAAAGGAAGGAGATCATCGGAAACTAGCCGACAGCCCATCAGTGCCAGGGCCGAGAAAAACGACGCGCCTATTGACTATCAACCCGCTTGTCTTATCTGCTTAGAAGACTTCGAATCCAAGAAGACGATCATCCGTGAATTACCCTGCGGTCATATTTTCCACCCAGAATGCATCGATGAGTTTTTAAGTCAACTGAGCTCATTATGCCCTTCCTGCAAAGCATCAATGCTCCCGCCTGGCTATTGCCCTAAGATCACCAACTCAATGGTGCGCAGGGAATTCGGTACAAGGAGACTTAGGTCACGGGGTGGCGCCATAATACACGTGGATGTTGAAAGAGGACGGCAAAGGTTGTCGTCGTGGAGCAGTTCTATGAAAAAACATATATGTCGTGTGTCATCTCCGAAGCCGGAAGAAGCTGTTGATCTGCCGGAGCAGCAACCAAGGGTTGACAGGCCGAGTACTGTCGGGACAGCTCGAGATCGTATGCAGGACCTAGTCGTCCCCGTCGATGAAACTAATAGCGATGACGGGCGACCTCAATGCAAGTTGTCCGCCACTAGAGTGATTCAAAACCTAACCTGTTAATAGGGAAACGTACGGCTCTCAAAGTCTTCCCGGGGTTTAGATAAAGGGTTTGGGGACATATTATACATATTTACGGAATGGCATTTGCATGGTTCGGCGTTTAGTTAACGGGAAAGCATATCTATTGGAGCTAATGCGGGGCCTATTAAGGCGTTCACGAGGAAACGGATTTTGATTTTAACGATGCCCTGAGCATCTTGGACGTGGGTCGTGGTGTACTAAGGAATCGGAATTGCATATGAAGACTGCTTGGATATACCCAGATTCGACGTGATCAATATTCCCGGGGAATACAAAGAAGAATTTACAATGTTAATACAGTACCTGAACTTGGATAATGACTGTAGATGTGCTGGTGCCACAATACGATCGTCCCCTTATTCAGATCTGCAGGAAATATTGCTGGTCCGTGCACGTAAGCCTCAATTGACTGCATGTATGTGCATAAGAAGGATCCGTAGCCTCTTTTGTATCCTCGAAGTCCGACACAATTAAGTTGCATCCATTCCAGGTCCGCGAATAGAGCTTCTTCTAATTTCCCGCGCGATGGACCCCATCTCCTAAGCCCTCTTAATTCTTTTCTTCGTAGGGAGATGAGATGACAGACGACGTCATCGGAATCGCTTAGCACGGACGAGCACGCGACACAAATATACCTAGACTACCATGTCGTCGGCGAAACACGGTGGAGACGACGCGACGTCATCGACCGCGGCTGACATCCCTACCGACGTCGCATCGCTGCCGGCTCCCGAACACAAGCTTATCACCCCGGACAATAAGGAGTTCACGGAGGGGGAAGAGGACTCGCCACTCGTTATCTGCTTTCACGGCTCGGGGGAGTCGTGCTCGCCGGCGTGGGATGGGCTCGCGGATATGTTGGCGAAAGAACCGTATTGTTTAAGGGTGTTGCTGTATAATCGCGGGGATACGAATCCGAAGCCGATGCAGGCGACGAGGGAGCTGAGGAAGTATTTGAGGAGGGAGGGCTTGAGGGGGCCGTATTTGTTGGTTGCGCATTCGTATGGGGGGTCGTTTGCTAGGATGTTTTTGGAGAGGGAGGAGAGGGATGAGGGTGGTGAAGGAGGTGAAGATAGAGAGGAAAAGGGGGAGGAAGGGAGTGATGAAGATGCGTACGCGCCGAGACAGGTTGTTGGCGTGGTGCTTGTTGAGACGGGCCAGGAGGGCGGATTGGATCCTAAGGTTGAGGAGAGGCAATATAAGAGGCGTGTCCTAGGACACAGGCCGTTGAGTGTCGTGAAGGGGAACTCGTTTCTGAGGATGTGGGATGATCTCGAGAGGGCGGAAAAGAGCCTAGCGGAAGGGGATGAGTTTAAGAGGGGCGAGCTGATGAAGAGGAGGGTGATGTTGGGGGTGTGGGAGGATGCGGATGAGGATATGAAGAGGAAGCAATTGGACCTCGCCAGGGAAGGAGGGACGAAGAGGTTGGTGACGGTGCCAGATTGCGGGCATAATGTCCAGAGAGATCGTCCGGAGGTTGTGGCGAAGGAGGTAGCGTGGGTGGTTGAGAATATGGGGTTCGGGGATGATGAAGATGCTGAGATAGAGGAAGACGAAACAGAAGGGGGTTCGAGTAAGAGTGACAAGGGAAAACAGAAGGGGTGGATGAGGATTGGGAGGGAGTTTTGGAAGGTTTACGAAATGATCATTGGGAGGTTCTTTGATAAGTTGAAATACTAGGTTTACTGCGTGTAATATGTAATCATAATGTTAGGTCAATCTAATGTTTAGTATTGATTCTTGTAACCCTATTCCCAAGGACCCAGAGACTAAGAAGTATGCCACGAAATCCAGCTTTTTCCATAAATACGCCATCTACCCGAGGAGTAGGTAACAACTAGGTAGGTTCGGCACTTTAAAGCTTATCATCAAAGATTCACTTCATTAAATACATTAATACGGTCAAATTTCATCAATCTTGGATAGCTGCCCATTGAAGCTATCAAGGTCATTGCAGATTTATGGCATATGGTGCAATAAAGGGGTATCACGTGACCCGCGAGCTACTGGTAAAATTGTCTACAAAACAGGTACTATTATAGTTTCACTCCGGAGGAATACTGTACCGCTATTTCTTGTTGATGAGCCTAATAGAAGTTCGTTAACAAGATATCCAGGCAGTGGATGGTTGGGAGTGGTATCAAGAGTGGAGAATATTCATCCGAGATATCCGCCTGTAGCCCTAAATTGTAGTTAGATCAATTTATAGAATCTGAAGCTAAGGTATTCGCGGATAGGTATTGAACCTCCCCAGTTTGATTTAGCTCATTGGAGAAGTAGGCCAACCTAATTCTTGTCGGGCTTAACAGGGGTCACGGCAATCCCGTAGAGTGTTGTCGTGAAGTGATCGGAGCCCAGCGATCCATATTGACGTGTGTTTTGGCTACCTTTATTCCTATGTTTGAGTGGGCTATTGAGTTGAATCCAGAGCAGATTTAGTATAGGTTAGATAGTACGTTGTGACACGCTATAGGCTGGTGTAGGGTTTTTGGATACGAGAGCTACGCCTCACAAGGTGGAGATTGGGTACGATGATGTCCGCTCCCCATTGAGAAATGGTATTATACTCTTGGTCGGATTCCTTGTTATGGTGTAAGTAGTTGGTGGGTTAAATTTGAGAAGTTTTGGAGCTTGTCGGCAATGTAATAGGATAGAGTTATTTTTGAGTCCGTAACCAAATATCATCGATTCTGCCGTTGCGGTCAGTCCATTGATGGTAAGGTCCGAAATGGGTTGGCGTCCACGGACTGGCTCGGCCGAAACGGACTTGCTGCTTATGGAATGGAGGATCTAAGGGAGAACATATATCCAACAATGTCCGGTCTTTTTCAACTCAGATATTAAGATAACCACCTTCGCTTTCTAATATCTTCAAATAAATGTCGTGGCTCCCATCCGCATCGTTTCCGTGTGTAAGCGTAATGCTAGAGTCTATAGTTTCAAGTATATGCGTGTAAGACTCGCAAGATATTGAATTGAAGATTGGAGATAATTAGGGATATGACGCTTACAAGACAACTTATTGACTGTGTCATATGTAGTAGATGGGAAATGGGTACTTAGCTCTCTCACATAAGCTCACGTGCCAATTCCTGTTAATATTTCGGGAACTTGGAACCGGGTACCTGGGTAAGTACCTAGGTATATCCTTTGAATATTGGTTGGAGATATAACGCCGGTACTACAAACATTGAAATAAACTAACATCATTGATCTTGACGTTCCTTTAAAGTTCTGATATAACGTTGTTTAGAGACTCTTGATTTCTTGTACAACCTTAATATGTGTACATATAACATTAACATTTAGATGATACCGTTGCCGTACCAGATTGGACATGAATTTTCTGGCTTATGTAAGAAACAGTTCTATTCTATGGGGTGAAGATCTACCAGATCTGCGGTAAATAACTCCTGTACCTGACTAATAAGCTCAAGTAAACAACGCTACGAAAGCCAATTAGCTAGCGACCAGTAGGGGTTGGAGAAGCTTGGAACTTGCCGGCTAACCGGGAATTTGGCGGCTTCAGCAGTGTAATACGAGCGGGTCTACCCTAGTCGTTCAGGGAGGTGCACTGGTAATTTACCTAACAGCTGTCTGGGTATCCCTGGCCATCGCCAAGAATATTTCACAATTCCTGACACTTACATTTGTCACATTTGTTATTCAGTGCAGCGCGCGTTTCACTAATCGAATTGCACGGCTCCCCGTCAGAACCAACCCGACTTCTATTTCTATCTACGGCATTTCTTACTGGCTGCGTATGGTACTGCTATATTGGTAATGTATCGCTATTATCCCTATCACCTGACGGGGCGAGGGATATCTATTATCTCTCCATGTTTGTTGAAAATGTGGAATGGCAAGTCCGACAACAACCTCATAACGCCATGATAGCTATTTTCCGGCGGAAATCACGAGTCGCCGTCGCACTTTTTCTAGTACTCGTCTTGTATCTCCTTGTCGGACTTATCCCCGAACATCGCGATACCCTCTTCGGCTTTACCTACGTTAGGACTAGCTATGACTGGTCTAAGCAATCATTGAAGTACCCTATATCCGAATATACACCTCTGCCAGCAGGTAGACCTCTCTCGCTACCTAAAGTACAATATGCATTCACTACCGATACAAGCCCTGCTGGTGTGGCAAGGGAGGAGGTGCTGGCGAGTCGGCGGGCCGAGGTGAAGAGTGCGTTCGTCAAGAGTTGGACTAGCTATAAGAATGTCGGGTTTGGTTACGACGAGCTTATGCCAGTATCAGGGAAAGGAAGAGATGCGCCTGGGTTTGGCGGATGGGGGGCCACGCTTGTTGATTCCCTCTCAACACTTTGGATTATGGGCCTGAAGGACGATTTTTACGAAGCCGCTGCCGCTGCCGTGACTATCGATTGGGCCGACACACGGGATACATCCTGCAATTTCTTCGAAACCACTATCCGACATCTAGGCGGGCTGTTGGGTGCATATGATCTGAGCTTAGAGACAGCATTACTTGAGAAGGCCATCGAGCTCGGAGATATGCTCTTTATGGCGTACGACACACCGAATCACATGCCCCCATTCTGGCTAGACTTTGAGGACGCTAAGCGCGGTAATCAGGTCGCCGGATATCACGACCCTTCAGCCTCCGTCACGTCGTCATCCCTCGAATTTAGTAGGCTGGCCCAGCTTACCGGAAATAACAAGTACTACGATGTCATCAATAGGGTAACATTGGTATTGGACGAATGGCAGAATAAAACAGCGCTACCGGGCATGTGGCCAACATTCTTCGACTTCAATCAGCTTCAGCTAGACAGTGATAGTAGCTTCACGTTGGGCGCACTGGCAGACAGCCTTTACGAATATCTGCCCAAGACTTTCGCTATCCTAGGCGGGCTTGAACCAATGTACGAGAAGCTATACCGAGGATCCATGGATACGGTCATCAAGAATTTGTTGTTTCGGCCAAAGACCCCGGATCAGGACGATATACTCTTCTCCGGAAACGTGTATGTCTCGTCTGACACAGGGCCACACTTGACCGCAGAAGTGCAGCACCTTGGATGCTTTGTTGGGGGAATGTTTGGGCTGGGAGGCAAACTTTTCAACATCCCGGAACATCTTGAGATCGGCGAGAAGATCACACGTGGCTGCGTGTGGGCCTACGACGCGATGCCTACAGGTATCATGCCCGAGATCTTCAACCTAGAGAAATGCGACACATTGGATCCATGCGAATGGGACGAGGAGGAATGGGAAAACGAGGCCGATATGACGCTCAAGAAAGGGTTCAAGAATGCTCGGGATCCGCGCTACCTTTTGCGGCCCGAGGCTGTTGAGAGCGTATTCTTGATGTACCGCATGACCGGTAATCCAGAGTATCAAGATATGGCGTGGAGAATGTTTCAGGCTATTCGAAATGCAACCGAGACTGATCTAGCGTTTTCGTCAATTAATTCTGTCAGAGACGTCAATACTGTGAAGTCGGATTCTATGGAGGTAGGTCTACTATCTAATGGTGGTTTGAGTTTTGACTGACATCGTTATAGAGTTTCTGGTTGGCTGAGACGCTGAGATATCTTTACTTGACATTCTCTTCTCCTGATCTTGTCAACTTGGACGATTACGTCTTAAATACCGAAGCTCACCCCCTTAAACGTCCTAGATAAATAATAGGGGAATAGTTGTCGCCAAGGTAGGCGGCAATTATTAAATCACTCGGGGCACTTGTTATAGCCGGGCATAGGGAACGTTCTGGATGTTTCCTATGCGCGGATTGATTTACGAGGCGCGGCTCACGGCTTCTCCCACCCTTGCGAGTAGACTCCGTAGGATGGTTTACGATAGTGTGGAGCCATTAAACCGTGTCGAGCGACGAGGAAAGATCGTCGATCTAGAGTTGGGGTATCTCGATGCGAAATATGATTAATGACAGGAACCATATATAGAGGGCGATGGGGCGTAAGGGTAACTATAGTAAGGCTGCGATAAATCTAATGGTAATAATATATCCAAAAATTACGAATATTATACCCTGACGACTACCTCTCATCCAACTGCCGAGATGAGAAACCGTTCTTAATTGTGTATCCTTTCTATTACCGTGAGGGTTATGTCATAGGTAGCTTCTTAGGTAGGTACCCAATGTTGCATGTCATCTTCTGGGTAAACAAACTACCTACATGCAGCCTACCTCCGGTTCGATCAGTCCCCACAAGACATTTGATGGGAGTCCTCACCTCCCTTTTCCCTTGCCTTTAGGTTAGGTGCCCAGGTAGGTAATCCAGCTGATGGTCTTTGAATAGGGGAATTTGACAGCGCATCACATACCTATCCGCCTATTGTGGTGATGATGTGCCTCTTTTTATTTTCCTTCACTCAATCCTTCGGCTGAAGCGCTGTGTCGTGCACCGTATCTGCAAGGACATTTGCATATAAAATGAAGTAGTTGTGGATATTTCAATGACTCACTCACCTTGTGTCTAATTTTGGCGCACACCTACAGAATACCTCCTAGGTAGTATGTACGTCAAAAAATTTAAGGTGGACAATATACGTGCTTGGACTTGTTGGTAGCTCGTCAGCTATTACCTGCATATCCAACATGTGCACTTGGGTGGCATCGCATTTGGAGAAATGGCTATGAAAATTTCATAGGAATTGCTATCTCGATACTGTATGTAATTAGGAAATGCGCCTTGGTTGGTACCTTAATCTTAGTGCTAATCAAATCCCAATTAGTTGGGCAGGTGCCAGTACCACCATCCAATCCTTTGCCATACCTACAGGTACTTTCCATGCTTGCCATGTGTAAAGCACGTTTTGATGACGACGGATGGCAGTTGCGAATTAGCCAACTAAATGACCTCAGACTGGAATGTGGAGGTAAAGGTAGAGGCAAGGAACGGCAAGTGCGAACTGCTGAATCCACTCAGCGGCATTGCTTTACGTTAGGTCCATTTTAGATCAATTACCTAAATTCGACTTCTATCAAATCTTCAAATCTACACATTTTTTAGAGTGTTGGACAACTGAAAAATACCAAAACGAAAACTCGAAATATCTAACAACAGCAAACTTCTTCCAGTCAATGATCACCAGAATATCCGTCTCTTCTCGTCTATCTGAAACATTAGATCGGTCAAGATTCAGATGATCGACTGCACTACGCGCAGCTTGGTGGTATGCAGTTTTTACACCGCCATCTACTCGTTCTGTGACCTGGCGATAGACCAGAAAACTCATCCATAGCCGCATAGCCTCTACACATTTCATCACACCCGACACACCCTAGACGGTACTAGGCACGGTGGCAAAATCTACATTATCGCGAATTAACTACGTGTTACATGTCGTTTGGGATTTTGTCGTTTTTGTCCTTGACAGATTCTCCCTTGACTTGAACAAAATCTGGGTGGACATTTGTCCCCTCTATTTGATTTCGAATCATGGTCGGAGAATAGAACGCCCCTTCTGCGCCACAATCGGATTTTGCTTTCCCCAAACCAGACTTTGTCAGCTTCTGTTCTATCGACTTCGACCGAATTTTCCGAGTCCCTGAAAATCGATGATATTGCGAAACTTGACATATTACGCTTTCGCTATCGCCGGAGACATAGATTAATATGCCTATCGATTATAAATCAAATCGTTGAAGCCACTTTGACTGGGCGAGTCGCTCCTGCGGTGAGCTGATCCTCACCACGATCAAAAGCGCTGGTATACACTATGCTTAGAATCGAGGTATCTACCGGTCGGTAGCTACCAATCATTGATACCTTCGTTTATGCCTAAACAATGGATTCGGCTGGTTGCCGAGGAACTGTATGTCGAATGCATAATACGTCCTTAATTCTCGGGCATGAACTCATAGCTTTGTCGCCTCGCGTTAGCTGAGTGGATAGCAACAGAGGGATCTCCTGTTCATTCATGTCGGCTGAACCAGCACGAAAGCCGGGCGTTATTTCTCATCAATTTTTTTACTCCAAGCCAGTCCAACCCAACCCCTACTGCGCTGAATCGCTGGAAGTACCTATCTAGGTACCTACCTACCTAAGCACTGGTGCCCGACTCATGCCCCACCTCCTGCTCATGCCCGCCCAACTACCTGTATTCACCTCGGGGGCCTTTTCTTCTAATAACTCGTAGTTAGCTCACAGGCCAACTACAAAACTTTCTCGGTGATGGTTCCGAGGGCCTGGACGAACCAAGAAAGCCACCGTAGATTAGGAGATATGCGATATAAGACGTAAAATCATGCATCTAGATCTGTTTTTTTCATGTAGCCAGGGGTCGAACCACCCCTCCGTGGCTTAGGGGTACTATGCGTAATACGTAGCCCGAGGGGTGATATTCCAAGGGTGTACAGTATCGCCTTACCATCGAGCTACCCCGCTTGGGTCTGATGGGATTCAGTCATACCCGATTGACATGAATAGCTCGCAGAAAACGTAAGTCTTGCTTTCTGGATATACCGTCGACAAGTGTCACTGCTGAATACAACGAGGTGAGCCCACTCTACCTAAAGATCATTGCATTTTCAGAGAAAATTCGATTCAGGGGTGTAATTCGCATTTTCTTAATTTTTCAGATTCTGCGATCCCCGTCTTCGTTGCTATGCTAGGACAACTAAGTTAGGACAATCCTCAGTACCTGAGTACTAATGCAGTCGCTGGAAATACTAGGACAACTCCTCGTCAAGAAAATCCGCAGTTCCTTTCTGCGTTGTTCTCGTCCCTCTAAACGATGGAATTATTCTTAATGAGGCACTCCCGCGCGTGTTCGTTCCTTTGGAGTCCCCAGAGGATACATATAAGCCGCCGCCCTTAACCATATTCCTCGAATAACAACAACAAATTCCATAGGTATCTACTTGTGCTGGGTGTCATCCTTGAAGGCTCCCAGTATGGCAGATTATCCTACATCGCCGTTATCATCGCCGTCCTATGGTCGCGACATCAACAATGGTGCTGGCTTATGTAGCATTGAGACGTTCGATATCACTTGCGACTTCCTAGATTCACTGCGCGCGCACGCGGATGTAGCGGATAGTAGGCATCCTAATTGCTGTTAGAAGTAGGCATAGTCGGCTAATGAGCTAATCAGATACGGACACTGCGACTCCTGATCTACCCTTCCTACATCCATCCTCCTCCATTCCCACTTTTCAATCCGACCGACCTGCAGGCAATAACCAGGAGCCACCTGTGAACGCTAGCTTAGTTGATGGTTCTTCTAATAATCGAAGCAAGGGCCGCCAATCGCAGTGGCAATCCGCGTGGAGGTTCATCAAGAAGATCGATGATTATCATCAAAAGCTTCAAGAATGTCTACAGAATATACCGGGTGAGCTTAGAAGCTGGTTACAAATATACAAAAGACCGAAGGATATCAGAAACTGCGGTTTACGGGCTCTCGGGGACATCTTACAGAATGTGATCCCCACCGAATTCCCCGAGATAATTTGTGCCATAATTGTTCAGCATGCAATTTCTCATTATACTTCTGAAAGAAGCTCCTTCGAAGATGTCCAGTCAACATTCGCTGGTTGGGGAAACGCAATCCTATTGAACGAAACCAACCAAAAGACCCTGAGCATAGTGTTCGAACAATTGAAGCTGGCGGATAAATCATCGTTGGAAGACGCTCGACCTACACGACCTCCTTACGAAACACGGGTTTTTGAGACGGGGGGACAATTTGCAAACCCGAGCCCTACTTACTATCCTCAGACTATTAACGATAACTTGTCCATGTGGCAAACGTTTCCTAACCCGGGCTTCACTCATCGCCTTAATGGAGACTATCTAACAACCTATTCGATGAACCAGCCTCAATCTCCGAATTCATTCAATCTACTGGGCGATCAGTACTCCATGCCTTTCGGCGCGGCAGCCAATAGGAACCAATCATTTCTTTCACATGAAATCGATGCACATTCTGCATTTCCGCGCCAGACTCCCCTACACGACCCTGGGCCGCCATACGAACATTCCCAACCGTTCGGTTGCCGCTCCTACGAACCCCAGCTGAGCCCAGATGCTTTAAACCAGGCCACTCCCATTGTAGTATTCAAGAGATTTATAGATAGTAGGTGAGCCGCCCAAGTGTACCATGATTAGTTGTTTATATGATACTAGACTTCACGGATCAGGGTGATCTGCCTCACCTTTTCGCTCAGAGGCCAATTCGCTTAAATAATATGCCGTTGACTTCGAATGCCCGGGTTTCCGAGAAGTTGTTCTTCAATAAGATCGAAAACACATTTTTGGGCCCGCTGAAGAAGTCGATTTCACAATATTCACAGTATCCGATAGCACAGGCAATCGTCTCAACTACATGGTCGGTGGCTTTGCTTGGTGCCCTACACTCGATAGACGACGCGGTCAGGTATATGATCCATTTGAGTAAAGTAAGTTCCAGTTGTCTGCTTCTATTTTTCTTTTGCTAATATACTATCATCAGAGCTTA
Organism: Annulohypoxylon moriforme; assembly: GCA_022695765.1. Taxonomy (NCBI): domain Eukaryota; kingdom Fungi; phylum Ascomycota; class Sordariomycetes; order Xylariales; family Hypoxylaceae; genus Annulohypoxylon; species Annulohypoxylon moriforme. The sequence goes on along the minus strand of MU403131.1, from coordinate 42,408 downwards.
TTTCCGAACGCCGGCTCCTGTCGCGATTTCGCTCGGATTGTGTTGAAGGCGTGCCCCTTACCCTACGTGGTAGATGTTTCAAGCAGTCCCACGGGCCGCCAAAAACATAAGACAAACCAGAATTATGAACAAGAGCTCGACAAGATCGAAAGAGATTTCAACGGGGAATATCATCCCACGTATCTATTTGCATCGCAGGCTTCCCATCCCCGAGACTCTCGGACGTACCAACAGCATCAGCACACGATTTCTTCGCAGGCTAGCACCAGTCAACCTACACTGTCAGTCGTTGACTCAACAGGCAGTTACACACAAAGTGTGTATGGAACTAACACAGAGATCTCTACCCCGTATGAATTGTATGTTTATGTTCCTACCTTAGAATTTGTATGTATCTAATGTCCTTTAGAAACGCCAATTCATTATCTCCAACACCCAATACCGTACGATGTAACCAGTGCGACAAGATTTTCAAAGGGAAAAACATCAGCTCACACCTATCTCGACATAAGCGGTCACATGTGGATGTAACTATAAAGTGCCCGAACGGTGATTGCAGCAAGACGTTTAAAGGAGGGCGCACCGATAATATCCGGGCGCACTGCCGAAACGTCCATAATCTGTCGTTGCCAGAAGATGGGAGGGCGTTCTGGGCGATGCTAAATGGCTCGACTGAGTAGGGCGGCCTTACCTATTGCTGATTTAGGGAATGCTTATTGGTCTATATTATATGACCTCCATCCTGCAAAAGCCCCATCACTACCTACATATGCAGACTTCACATTATCGCCGCCACATACCGACTACTCCACATCTAACTCTTATATTACACTGTCTCACGAATTTAACGACATATACCCCTATTTATCGTTTACGTTTTCCCATCCTATTTCACCTACATCAGACAGTTTTTCTTGTACTTGCATGGGGCGTTATGATCATATGGACTATAGATATTTGGATTCAATTACGGAACAAAACAGGACAGGACACACAGGACTGGATCGTTACTGAATATGCCGATGCTGGGCGACAAATGATGTCACTTTTGTCGCTGGACACGGTACCTCACTTAAAAGTATGGTTTCTTGGTTTGCTTGTTGGGTTTACTTATAGGCGTTTTATGGTTGGGTTATAAACTTCAGAAGACTTCATTGTCGCATTGGATACTTCTATTTGCCATTTACCTAGTATATATAAACCACATAAACTGTATATACCATAAAGGTGTATCATTTGCGTCTGTTGATATGCCATCTATTGTCATTATATTTTTCCCACTCTACATCGACCAGAGCTGTTTTGCTTTTCAAGCCTGGGTCTAGCCACGTCTTCCTGCGACTTTAGAACTTTTGAGACCCGCCCATACTGCCCAACATCACCTCGACATCGCCTCGACATATACGCCTCACTCTTCTTCCTCCTCTTCATCCTCGCTCGTCTCGTCCTGCCGGAAAACTACCTTCTCGCATAGCTGGAGGGTCTTACGCACTGGCAACCCAACCACGTTATCCACCGCCCCATCCACCTTCTCGACCAGAAGCGCCCCTCCCAGACCCTGGACCGCGTATCCACCAGCCTTATCCGCTCCCTCGCGCGTGCGCACATACGCCTCGATCACATCGTCCGGTAAACCGTCGCTCTCCCGCGCGAATAACACCTTCGTCTCCTCCACATGCGACGCCATCGCGTACCCCGGATGCTGAGCATCAGCACGGGGCGCCACACAGCAAATCGCCGTAAGCACCTTATGGGACCTCGTATCCCTCAAATGCCTCAACATCTTCACATGCGCAGCCTCCGACGTCGGTTTCTCCAACACCGCACCATCGCGCGTAACAATCACCGTATCCGCCGCAATCACCAAGTCCGGGTCCCGTCTATTCGTATCGTCCACACTCGTACTAGCCGTACCCGAGGCCTGCTTCGTCGCGGCCTCGTCGACGAGAGCCGCGTACACGTCTAGCGCTTTTTGCTGCGCGGTCGCGGATACGTAGGCCCAGGGCCCCAGATCGGCTTTTGAGAGGTCTTCCGGCTTGGTGCTGGGTCGGATCTCGAGGTTCGGGAGACCGAGTTGCGAGAGGAGGGCACGTCGGCGCGGGGAGTTGGAGGCGAGGATTACGCGGTGCGTGCGCATGTACTTTAGGATTGGGAGGTCGAGGAGGGAGCCTGGGGGTCGGCGGACGGGTGGAGGGCGGATCGGGAGGGATTGGGATTGGGATTGGGTTGGGGCGTGTTCGGCCGCTGCGGTTTCGTAGTCTGGGGGAGGGTCGGAGGGGGTGGGTTGGAGGAGAGGTTGTTTCTTTTCGTCGTCCATTGTCGTTGTGGTGGTTGATGTCGAGGAATAGGGGTAGCGAGTTAAGGAGCTACTTGGCGGAAGCTGGGAAGTACTGATTTTGAAGGTAGTAAATTTGGAATTGATATTGGTCCAAGTATCAGAGTGGCTAGGCCTGGAACAAGGTGAGGTCAGGTAAAGGGTGATTGGAGTCCTTTCAAGTCTAATCGACGTTGTAAAGGAAGGAAGGGATGTTAATGAGAGGTCAATGGTAAGTTCGAAACGTTGGAAATGTTGGAAGGGCTAGTGGGGTTCAGGGTGCAGGTCCGGGGAAGCTGCGTCACAACTTTAGCTTTTAGCTTATCAATTCAACGATGGTGGGAGTACGAAGGTACAAGAGAGCAAGGTATGACGGATTACGAAATCTAGAGCTTCCCGTGGCTCAGCTGGGGCTGGAAACTGCAAGCTTCTTTTATGGAACGTGACGGACAGGGATACCCGTCATTGACTAGTGGGGCCGAGTGTCACATGCACTTCTCAAGCTGAGATGCCATTTGTAAGTGAAACCAAAAGTTAGATCTCATTAAATTAATTCACAACTCCTGTATCCCGATCTTAAACGGCGGGCATCTCGGAAAGATCTCATCCATATTCTTGACAAACACTTCCTTTCATCCCGATCCCCTGGAAGATGTGCGCACCGGGGATCTCAAGTCTAAATAACAACCACAGACCATCAACGTACCGTCCCGTCGTCCAGCACTTGTCTCATGTCTTCAGATACTCGGCTTAGACATTCGCGAGTAGAGTTTGTCGGGACTTCCGTCTTAGCTAAAACCATTAGATAACAATTGAGCAAAACTGTTACACGTACGAAAGAGGCCGACGTTTGTTTCAAGTAGGATTATTAGTTTTGGTCGTCGAGTGCCTTGGAACAGAATGTCAGAGCCGCGGTCCAAATCTCCCCAGGACGGAGAAAACGGCCAGGGTTCGGGGGTTCAGGATGATAAGCCGCGCCTGACCGAGGAGGAGAAGAAACAAAACCATATCGCCTCGGGTAACTAACCTACTTCAAATACACACCTAGAGTTTTCCGGTCATATTTCTAAGTACTGATTGACTCATAGAGCAAAAGCGCAGGGAAGCTATTAGAGCTGGGTTCGACCGCCTCTGCGAGCTTGTACCAGGCCTAGAAGGTCACGGCCGCTCTGAGGGCTTTGTGCTGAAGGAGACGGTCAAATATATGAGAGAGCAACTTGCTCGGCGGCGCGAATTGGTTGAGGCAGCTGAGGCACGAGGGGTTGCTGTCCCGGATCATTTGAAAGAGTAAGTCACCCCACTTTAGTTCCGCCTTCTATAAGCCACAGCGCATATATTAACCAGTACCACAACCTTCTAGGCCTGTTAAAATCCTAGAGAGGATGGAGGCTCGACAGAAGGATTTGCACGAAAGATTCGGAGGAAAGAGTTCGGACGGAGAGGGGTCGTGATCCAAATAACAAAAAAAGCTCAGACATTGTCATTGGCGCATATTCGGATCATATAGCGACCAGACACGGGACTAATACGAATAAAATGTATCAATTGAAGCAGACTATAGTCTACTATTTTTCATCATTCATATAATTCAACTTTCTGCTTGAGAAGGTTGTATAAATCTTCCGGCTTCATCAGGCGACGTTCAGTATCAGTGCTGTCTAATCTTGAAAAGTCGACTGAGACAGTTCCGTCAGATAGCTGATTTGGACCAATGGTAACAATAACACCATAGCCCTTAGATTTCGCGAAGTGCACTTTGTGTGGCAACTTTCGGCTACTTTCATCAATATCTACTGTTAATTGAAGTGGGTTGGAAATTGGACCATTAGCTGGCTCATCCATACCCATTAGGATGGCTTGGGTGGTCCTGGCTAACTCGTTCACCTTCCCCTCTGCATCCTCGTGGGTTGTGATAATTATAACCTGCCTCGGGTTCAACCAGAATGGCCATTTGCCACTGTGGTGTTCGATAAGAAGGGCCATCAATCTCTCTACTGAACCTAGCACAGCTCTGTGGATGAGGACGGGAGTCACGTCTCCGCTTTGTTTTAGCTCGGCAGGGTCGGTTGTGAGTTCTCCTCTCCGCTCAAATTCAGGCGCCGGTGCGCGATAGCTTAACTCGAATCGTTTAGGCAGTTGGAAGTCAAGTTGTATTGTGGCTGTTTGGTGTTCTTTGCCATCCGAGTCTCTCAATATTATGTCAATCTTGGGTCCATAGAATGCACCGTCACCCTCATTTATGGTCCATTCTTGACCGGAAGCTTCCAGAGCTCTTTTAAGACCATCCTCAGCACTATCCCATTCCTCAACAGTCCCGATGTAATGGTCCGTAGGGCGAGTCGAGAGCGTTAATCGGTAAGGACCTAGTTGCAAGGTTGAGTAGACGACTCGTACAAAATCAAGCGTCTTCCTGATTTCTTCCTCAACTTGTATTGGTCGACAGAAGATATGACCATCGTCTTGGTGAAAACGTCGCACCCTAGTCAAGCCACTCAAGGCTCCGGACACTTCGTTTCTGTGGAGGGGGGAAAAGTCGGCATATCGAATAGGTAATTCTCGATAACTCCGACGAGTGGACGCAAAGATCAGGCAATGGCCCGGGCAATTCATTGGCTTGAGACCGTACTCATCTATCTCTTTGTCGTGGCCGCCGCTATCGCTTCTCGAGGGCGACATACTAGTTACAGTGAACATATCATCGCCGTAATTTTCTAAATGACCCGATTTCTCCCAGAGGGCCTTTTTGTAAATAGTAGGCGTAAGAACCTCGTCAAACCCGTACCGTCCATATTGCTTTCGCAGGAACTCTACGAGGCGATTGAATATTCGAGTACCGTTAGGCAGCAATAGAGGTGAGCCCGGACTATATTCGCTAGTTATGAACAATTCTTGTTGGACGCCGAGTTCTCGGTGATCTGCGGGGGGTTTCGGTGGGAGTTCCGTGGTTGAGTGAGAAGAACAGTTCCGGAACCATAGGTGAGTTGGAGGGGCTAATGACTCGACCTTTCGTATTCGAGATGCACATCTCAATATATGAGGGTGTATCCTCACCACGTTTCGCGCGAACATGTCGCCAATCAATCGTCACTTCTAAACCATGACGAGCTTTGAGAAGCTCTAAAAAAATAAACGTCAGAAAAATTCTAAGTTTAAAAGGATTGATTCGCATAGAGAAATTGGAGAAGTGACAGGGATTGACGGAGCTCGACAGGGATCTACGGTTAGGAGCTTTAACGCGCTAACGATCAACGGAAAGTGGGGGTTTATTTTGTATGGGGTACATGGGCCACATCGTACCTCTGCAGCCTAGCACAAGTACTCCGTACATCGCTCGACAACCATAGTGTTGTACAAGCTTGTGTTTATTACTGGATATGGCACAGAACCCAATCACACGGCACGACGCTAACCCCGTGACATCAAGTCAGCCGCGACCAGTTCACGATATCTTTACAGTCTCATAAGGCGCATGGATGCCTCCATCAAACTTGCATCATCTATGATATTAAATACCGGTCTGTGCAGATGCTTCGCCTATTCTATTGACCTCTAACCATTTCACGCCTCAACTATTGATCTCTGTATGAGTCACTACATTTCTGCGACCCTTGTTTATCAGGTTCCGTACCGAAGCCCGTGATCTTGGCACTAGTATATAACGCTCGTGCCTGCCTTGCCTAACTAGCTGTTACTCATATTATCGACAAAGTGGAATGGGAAGTCACGTCTAGACTGTTCCAAACTTTATTTGAAGTGTTTAAATGACATTTCGACCTCGTCAAAGAATCTTGAACTTAACATCTTCAGCTGCCTAACACAAGTATTTTCAGGTGGAAGCTTGGTTAGGAGCCATGAGATGCTAAATCGGATTTCTTGAATAGGCATACTCACCAGAACATGGCACGAACCCGGCAAAGCAATAAACTCTCTGTTGAGGATTCCTGGCGTATGGTAGAAGGAGGTGATAACGACAGCTTCGATACCGCAATCGTTCAAGATCCTTTTGAGGGCGACGCTCTTGTATTCAGCAGCCAGTCCCAACCATCCCAACCATATTCATCACAGGATTTCAGTGTTGGATCGCAAGACAGCATTCACGATTTTTACGATAGGGCCGACGAAGATAACGTCATTCGACGAGCGCCTTTTCAGCCTTCGCTTACCCCAAGGAATGTGTCTATGGACAAAGACCGGACACCTGTGCCTGAGTTCTTTATGCCATCTGTTGAAGTTGATAGCCCGTCTCGGGGCAATCGCCGCTCTTCCAGAACTAGCCATCCCGTCATGCAGGAACCTCGAGTAACGAGGAGGCGAGGTAACCGTCAAGCAGACAACGATTCAACTCCGCGAAAGCTTGGTGCCCAACCCGCGAGTGGTGCACCTCGAAGACCATCACTTGGTACCAGATTCATATCGTCCGCTCCTGAATTCCTGTTCGACTTCGCTTCCTGGATTCTCGGCACCATCCGATTGGCTTTCCGCTACGCACAGTGGCCGATAGCCATCATGCTCGCTATTTACCTGATTATTGGCGCGTGTATAATGGCTAAGGACATGCTCGTCAATTCGATCACCGCACCATTAGCACCAATATGCCGAGTACCTGGTCTATCTTTGATGAACCTTCCTTTTTGCCCAGACAATTTGCAATCTGGAAAAGGAGATGGCTCATCGCCCGTCGAATTCGAAGAGTTGATGAATGTGCAAGCCCAATTTGAGAAGGTGCTTGAGGATTCTGCGCAAGGCGTCTCGCTGCCAATGGACATGAAACGATCAGAAGCATCCGTCCGTGACTTACGTACGATGGTCAAATACAGCGAATTACCAACCCGCGCGGAGTTGGTACACGAATTCGATAACTATATCGAAATCGTCCGCTCCAGCGCCGATGATCTACAGATGTTCAATACCCATGTCGGTAGCGCAGTCGATAGCGTCATCAGCATCAACCGGTGGACGTCGCGATACATCGATTCCATCGCCCTGAACCGTGAAGCCAATGATAACATGATGTCTCGCTTTAGCGGTTGGCTTTTCTCGCCATTCCAATCTCCGGGTTTCGACGAACGTGTTCTTCTCGACAAATACATTGAGCACACAGCCTTGGTATCGGACAAGATCCAGAACCTGATTCTGGAAGGGACTGCCGTGATGCGTCTGCTTCATCAGGCGGAAGGCAGCCTCGAGCTTATCAACGAACATGTTGTGCACACGGGTAATGTCGTTAAGGAGAAGCAAAACGAAGTCTTCTGGAACGTCTGGACGCTCGTTGGGGCTAACACCCGTCGCCTGCATAACCTGAAGGGTCAACTGAGTCTTCTGCAGCAGGTCGAGACGCAGCGACACTCAGCGGTCCGGCGGCTAGGCAGCTTGATACACGATCTAACAGATATCCGGACGAAACTGAGCGACTTGAGGGACCGAGTTGCCGCTCCAGAACTCCTGGCTGACTCGACGGATATACCGCTGACTGTACACATCGAGACTATCAACGCCGGCGTCGAGAGGCTTGAGACTGCGCGAAGTCGCATTCGGGCTGAAGAGAATGAGCGGCTGCAGCAAGCATTGCAGAGATCGAGGGAAGATGATCATTTGATCGAGGGTTGATTACATAATAAGTTTACGAGTGATGATAGAAATTGTGGATATCATGGGACTGGGAATCGAGGCTGTTGAACATGGATAGCCGGAGTTTTGGAGCCAGTATGAGTTTGTAAATAGCATAGGATATGGATAGCGGGTTAATATTGAATAATGAACCCAATCCTAGAATACACTGGACATTTTGGAACCCTGCTACGAATAATAGAAGTTCGTGGATGCCAATGCTGAGGGAATACTTACGATCACGTCAGCATGAATCGTTGAGGAATTAAGAGCTGTGATACATGTCTCATGGGCCCCCCTTCGCTTAAACTTGCAAGTCTTCGAAAACGCCCAATCCTATGACGAAATCATATATATGAATCTGTTTAAAGGAATTAAAGTATATGTTCGTATCTAGATATTTGAGGAATTGTGAGGCCAAAGCTCCTGATTATGTAATCCGAAATATGATTAAATAGGGGGAGGGGCTGGAAAAGGGGTCAAGATTGAAGAAAATCCCCACCAAAGTTCATAGAAATGACAATTTTCTCTAGATACAACAAACAAACTCTAATTCATTGTTTCTACTATAAGTCACTTTATTTGATTGAAGTTCCCAAGCAGACAGTGTCGGAGGTTGAGAAAATGTACCCCGTATGCTGTGCCTCTGACGGTGACACCCAAGACGATTTTGCTAAGAAGGCTGTGCTGAACAAGAGTCTACCTGAGAAATATTCAGGAAGTTGGTGACACAGTTTATTCAATAATACTAATATAATGTTGATTCAGATTTCGTAATGGCTAGTAATTAACATTTCACTTTGCTCCAACAAAGCTCTTTAGTAAATCCTGCGTTTATGTTTCTCGTAAGATATATCTACACTAAGCTTAGATAAATTAAAAACTAATTCAAACAATAGAATTATATAACAATTTGGTTTGCGATTTTGGCGGGTGGTCGGGATTCATTCATCCATAAAGAATAAACGTAATGGGGGCTATCCGAAGCTGAGAAGCGTTATGACGAGCCGGGATTTGAAATGGCAAAAACGGCTTCCCGAAAACTTTGCTTAAGAAATTTACCTTACTTCTACTCCTAGGTGAATATTAAATTCTAGACTCTTATTAAAACACTCTATGAAGGACAAATGCACGACTGGCAAGCAAAATCATAAATTCATAACCAAAGATTCTAGGTACTCAATGCTTATTTGAGCCACGCCACCAAAGTCATGCAGAATTAAATTAATACCAAGTCAAGGCATCACAAATCTTGTCCTCCAACTAGCGAAAAGGAGGCAATAAGCACCCAAAAAAAGCAAAGCGAACATTTCCTTCCATAATAAAAATTCTAGAATTACCTCGCTACCACGGAACGGGCACGCTCACAATGCTATCGGACCATAAAGAAGGGGCGACGAAGTGGGGATGCTATTCAATCGACAGATCCAAACGCCAAAAGGACAAGGAAATGATGGGCTCAAATGCCTCAGGAACCCGGGGTGGTCATCACGAGAGTGTCGGCACGAGTAATCAAAAGGGTGGAAGACACGGATGCTCTTCTTTCCATCACAACAGCAGGTATCACAAGAAGGAGGATAGGGAAGAGGGAACCAAGGTTGTATCTTGTGGATAGGATATTGAGGACATGTATACATGTTTGTAGTGAGATGGGAGTTACTCCATAAGAACTTCCCTACCATAAGGGGCAGCCTGGGGTGGGATAATGCAGACAAGTGCGGAACATTCACGAATAAATTGAACAAAGAATTCTAAAAAAGAAAATCCATTAGATAATAGATTTGTTCAATCTCGGCGTTGTAAAATGTCCCCAGAGATTGCACCACGGGAAACTAGAGACCAGTGAACAAAATGGAGGAAATAGAGTTGTGAAAGTAAGTGAATCTGGCGGAATGTATTCTTGCTGCATTTTACAATCTACGTGGAGATTCTAGAAGAAATTAGGGTGACGATATAAGGAATGAATTGTAATGTACGATAAAAAGTGCTTCGCCGTCGGCCTGAACCTAAGTCACTCCGTCACAGAAATCTTGTAAAAAAAAAGCTGATTGCATCTACCGGAGATTTGCACCCGGGTCTTTCCCTAACCATATGACTATGGGAGGGGAATGAGCTAACTACTGCTCAATAGATGCGATGCTTGTTACTTGAAGTTGGAAGAAAAGTGTCTATTATGAAATATAAGGGTACTAGGTACCTTCGGATGATCCTATATATGGATTAGAGAGCAGCGAGAGGAAACCATGATACTAGGCTGTACATTACGTCACCTATAGGATCGCGGCCAATAGAAAATGCTACTGTACATTCCATTGTTTCCCCTTCTTGTATCCATACGTCAGTCACGGCCTTGCTCCTAGTTTGTTGCACTCCTCCTGAACTAACGCGCCTTCTTATCCTTCTATTTGTACCGTGCCATGACTCCGTCACAATTTCCACGATACTTATAAAATACAAACAACACTTGTTCACTCGAAACCTAAATACACCAGACACGTTGTGAACATCTTGCCGAGACCTTAGAGGTGGTGAATATCTGCTCCAGCTGGACCACAACCGATTTTCCCATATAACAACGAAAGAATTTTCACGATTTCCCACAATCACGAATAGTTCACTACCAACACCCGTTTTTCAAATTTACTTGGTATCGCTTCCTTCATACAATAATACTGCAAGATTCACTGAACTGACAGAATAATAGGAAATAAGCCAAAAAACCAGTTATTTTGAACACTCGAAAAATATCCAACATGTCGTATCCCTCCGACCAGCAAACTAGAGGACCGAGTTGGACATGGACGATCTACCCCGATGAAGCGCCCGAGTTCTGCATCTACGACAACCACCCCAAGAACCTCGCAGGGTACAATGAATTCACTGTCACCGTGAAGCGTCGCAGCGCAGCCGCCGAAGCAGATTATGTCAAGATCTATCTCCTCGAATGGGACGCAGAATCGGCACATGGAGGCTTCGTTTCTTGCGATCAAGAGAAGTTCACCGGCACCAAGAAGAAGCGCTGGGACAGTCGTCGCTCCATCACCTTCGACGATCTTGAGCTGACCGAACCTGGCCTTTACCGACTCGAGGTAGAGATCTACCGATACCGTGGAGGCAGCAGACACGATGTCCTCCTCGAGCGACTGATCAGCAATGACATTGAGAAACCTGAAAGTTCCCTTCAAGAGGGTCTCGCAGGTCCCGCGGGTCGATAAATGTATTTGTGGGATACGCATTGGGGGATTTGAGGAGATGATACTTTCTGGTCTCTCCTAGACAGATTGCTATTCGACTTTAGAGTGACGGGGGATAGGCCATAGTCTTCCTAGCACAACAAACTTGCTTTTACCCAACATACTGCCTACCGTGAATTTAAAATCGACCAGAACTATTAGCCTGATCGTGCCGGCTTTCAAAGTCGACTCAAGTTTGAATCTCAATACCCACTGATACCATTCCACCCCTTTTAACGTAGAGCAAGACATTGAAAGCCACATACTATACCGCTTGAACCTTTCATTGTGAAGTTTATGATGCTTTGGGTGTATAGATCCGAAGGGGTTTTTCAACCTATATCCAAATAAATCCCTTATCCTATGTTAATATTCACTCCCAAGGGTTTCTGCCAACATTGCTGTCGCCCCTTCCAATCATTTCAACCAGCACTACACAAAGTTTTAGTCAAAAATTTCTGGTCTCTACCTGATGAATCCCACAATTTTGTTATTAAATCCAAAGAAAGACAATATTATGACTATGATACGCCATGGTGGGATATTACACTTCAGTTAAGGGCTGGTAGCAAAAAGCTACGTAGCACCACCTTCTCTATATTCTACCTAATGTCTTCCACTGGCTACGAAGGTGCTGACTCCCTAATGTATTTGGAGAAAAGGTAGGCTATAAGAAGGGGACAATTTAACTACAGCAAGCTACCTCCCATTCGGTGGTACAGTTTCAAACTACCAATCCAATCCTAAATACCAATGAATGTGTTGTCTAAATCGAAGGTTCTATGATATTTAAGTTCCTATATCATAGCAGATAAGTTCAGGTTGTAAGGGGCTAAAATCAGAGGCCCTAACCGTATGACAGGATCACGATTTGGACAACTGGCTCATCATATCGTCATCTTAATTCATACTTACATCTCAAAGCACAATGACTAGGTGATGATTCTATCCTATCATATGGAATGGGAGAACCGGAGGTGGAGGCTGTCGGAGCTTTGCGATTAATGACTACATACCTGACTACCCGCCTTAGGCACAATGCAGTATTCTTCCTAGAGGTTCATAAGCTGATTTATAAGGAATCAGAATGCTGGAATAGAAATAATATCCTTACTCGGTTGTACAAGACACTGAAAATTATAGAGCAGACAATTTAGGTGTTGTGTAAAAAACAGAGAATTGTTTCTGGGGAAACACGTAAGATAATTTTTAGTTTCTATCCTCCAGTGCCTTGTTTTATTTAATTATTTCAACTGCTCTAGTAATATACTTGAAGTTCCTAATTACCTACAGAAACTCGACATGACATTCTCAATACCAACATCGTCTATATTACCCCCAAAACTCGAAGGGGTCTACAACGTCCACAATGAACCGACGAACAAGCTCTGCTGGACGACTCTCGCACCTGAGTTCATGGTACACATCGCTACCGCCAACAAAGAGCGAAACAACTTCTACAGAAAGGATTATCATAACATTAGTCCCGAAAGAAGTTACAAGTCCTCAAACCATAGTAGTGGCTTCGGAATGCAAATCCGAGTCTATAACACATGCAAAATGTTCGGGCCGATCCGTCCATGTTCGCGAAGCAGAAAAGTTCAATCTGAACATTGACGTGCAACCATATCGAGACGGAACCGGGATCCACTTGCCAGGCGCTGCAGACGCCATCGGCCCCCCGTCAAAGTTCTATGTCAAATACGAAGATACCGAAGCCCTCAGCACGCAAGCCCAAACTACTTCTAACACTGACGCCTGCCTAACTGTTAGAGGAGGCAAATGTCAAGGTTTATCAGCATATACCTGGGATATCTTGAATCTCCAACATATTGAGCTCTTGGAAATCGCTATCCATTCTCCGGGACATTACTATCTGTACTTGATAATTGAGAAGGAGAGCAAAGATGGTACCATAGAACTACTTGCGAAGATCAGAACTAGGAAGATCAAGGTTTCTACATGATCGTTCTCTAGTCATGCAGGAAATAAAGGCAGAAAAGGACGTTTGCTGGTTATATAACGGGTATATTAGAGTCGGTGCATCTTGGAGCCTGGATAGGGGATGCGGCGTTTGGGAATAGGGGGTGGCTTATGTAAGCACATTGGGTTTAGTGATGAGAGTAAATTGACTTGATTGAGGAAATGTAAAAGGATGCTACGTCTTACGAAATACTTAGAAGTTCCGTATCGTGCAGAAAAAGCTCTATGAAACCCTCCCGGTAGAATAAAGCCAGAAAAATTGTTTAATGTACCGTATCCATTCGTCGCATTGTAATTATACTATCCCCTACGTAACGCCGACCGCAACTGCAATATGTGGGAACTGCCTTTTTGGGCCAAGAAGGGGATATTCTAGTCCGCAGCCTAGTACCGTAACATTAGCATATGATAATCGCATTGTAATTGTTTTAAATGAAGCGCCAATGGTCGTTTTATTTTCTTCGTATGATATACAAGTGTGTAAATGAACGGACGGATAGCAACTTTATCCCTTAAAATGCTTCCCCTGTATGCAGTACTACAACAACCCCTTATCGCATCTATCCTTCTTTACACACAATTGCAGCCTTGGTATTGCCCAGCTGTACAGAATCCCTGAACTCCATCACATCCGTTGTCTTCGCAACCTCCAGTAAAGCCGTGACCACTGCCACATTTCTCGCAGGGGCAGCCGTTGAAGGTTCCCGCAGTGCAAGTTCCGATGGTATCACCAGGGAAAGAGAAGATACCCGCGCAGCCTAGATTAAAGTTCCACGTATTAGCGTTAAATACTTGGCAGTCTTTTGAATAATTCTGGTTAATTACCGTTTGAGAAGCAATCGCCAATATGGTTTCCGCAGTTATCAACGTTCACTTCGTCGCTTGCAGGCCGAGCATTGACAGCTGTAACAGCCATGACGATGGCAAATGCGACCTTAAGAGAGAACATGGTGAAGAATTTGATTATTCTGAACTGGAGTTGCTTGATTGGAATGAAAGAACTTGAGTACTTATTGTCGATGATATAGGAAAGAAAGCTCTTTAACAGAGGTTCCGCATCTGTCCTTATATATCTTTTCCTTTGCCTAAGCCTAGAATAATTGGTATCAATTCATACATTTTGAGAATATTCATAAGAAACAATATTACCCTGTTGTGGGGAGTCTGACTGTCAACTAGGTATGCCTGCCCCTATAGGCATAGGTACAATTGAGGCTTACAACAAGTCAAAACTATTATAGATTGAACGCGCCTTTCATGTTGCGATCCACATTTGAATGTTGTAAGAAGTATAATGTAGGGCGTTACTCAGGCCATGTGGGTATATCACCTCGGTCAAAATAGGTAGATGACCTCAGCATTTCAGCTGATGGATCTCAACTCCATTGATTCGCCACGATAGTCATTTTTTATTTATACTAGGACTGACACGGACTTTATCGGTATGTCCGATAACTGGGTACATGAGTAAGGTCCTTTTGTCTATAGTGTAAAATTCATATCCACTGTACAATGCGATCGTCATGTGGAAATTCCACCAACTGTCGAGCTCGTGATATCGTTAAATGATTGAGGATAGGATGGATTTCTATTATAGATGGCCGCTATTTCCTAGCTAGAACTTCAAGTTTCCTAGTGACGCTACTCAATTGGAGTAGGGACCACTGGTGTCAAGATATGAATATTTGACTTTAAGATCGAATGCTAGTAATCGACGATGAAAATTGTTTACTAAATAGAAATATATGTGATGCTATACTAAATCTCTAGCATCGTAACTAATCTGACGATTCATATCTCTTTATGGCTGTTAACGCTTCTTGGGCTGCGGTTCCCGCTGATGCATCTAAGGCTTGCTCTGTAAGGTCTTGCAAACGAGATTTCCAGAACTCCCAACGAGACTCCAGTGCATCCACATCTGCCAATCTATGGTTCCATATAGGTCCTTCACGTAAAGGGATACCGGGAGATTTGTGACCATTGCGACGGCCCCAAGCTGGGTCACTGTAAATATCTTTACCCGCGACAATTAACCATACGGCTCCTGCTTCTGCCCATTCTTTAACACCTTCCCGATCTTCTAGTCCCTCAGTGACAGTCCATAGACCGAAGTCCTCAACCCATTTATCTAGGGGATCAGCGGGGTCCTTCCTTTGTTCACAGCTTAGATGGGCCATGAACCTATTGAGGTTGACCCATGCTCTTTGCGCTGCTTCACGAGACCCATAGGCATGGAGAAATGGCCCGGGACCTTGAGATGATTAGTATAATAATAATAATGCTGTATTGTCACGCCACGTGTGAGTGATACTCTACTTACCATTCCAATAGTCTCGGGCCATCCAGCCAAAGCCAGTCAGGTCCGAGAAAATATCTTCTGCCTCGGAAACTTTGGCCTCATCCTTGTTTCCCTTGGTAATAGCCCGCCTTTCACGAGAATGCGCCAGAGTTGTGACCAGGTAAGCAAGGTTCTTTTGACAATGGTCATCTGATGTATACATGGCGGCTGAAAATATGAGAGGGTAAAATTCTTCCCATGCGTCCTCCAGGGGTTGGCCGGAATTGGCCATCCGTTCGAAGATTTCTTCGACGACTCCATTGTTCACATCTTTAGATCCGTCCATGATATCAGTAAGCAATTCGATCCCAAATTCTTGAAAAGGGGAGGGTTGGGTTATCTGTCCCGTGTTGTGCAAGCTGATCTTTCGGATCGATTCGCGCTCCCAATTTGCCCAAGTCAAAGACATGGCATATGGATTCTTTGGGTGACTGCTGATTTTCTATTTTGGAAAAAGTAAAATCACTTCAATATATTGCTATAGGTGTTGCCGTTGTTTTCCGAAGACTCTGAAACCTCGAAACTGAGTTTAAAGTGTAAATGATGTTTTTGAGGTGTCCTGGTATGCCCAAGGATAGATAATACACCTATTACGTAAGCGATCATATCTACCCCTTTTTCGTCAGCAAAAGGTCAATGGTGAATAAAGATCTTACCTTCCGCTTATCCCCGCTAATACCGGATCCACATGAAGTAATTTTAGTTCCTACTATTTCTAGATGAGGTTTCAAGACGTTTAAAATCCATATTCAAGCTAACATGACTAAACAATAACACATCGATTTATCGTTTTAGATTAGGATACTCTCCATTGCTCAAGGACCTGACTATTGGCCTATGTAAATGTAACGATCTCAGTAAGGGCCTCTTACAATCTAACCTATCCGAGTTAGCTGTAAGGCTGGCGTCAACAACAGACAGGCTTGGTTTTGATAGAGAACTATAGTTAGGATGTTTTTCGACAGAGATCGCTTAGTAAAGGGCGTGAAGGACCCAACTTAGAGCTAGGTACCCCACAATGAGGAGACACCTAGGACCAAACCCATATGCAGTAGGTAGATACCGAGGCAATGATCGTGTTCGAGGCGCATCAGGAATAACAGTCTATTCCCATTTTGACTCTCACCTAAGTATCGACATGTTCTAAGGTAGCCGGTATTCGATATGAGAGTATGGATAAAGATTGCAGCGAGAGGGAAAATGTGCGGAATATAAATGGTGATGATATCCTCACGATAGACAGATAAAAAGTGACCATATTTACACATCTTCCAATTTACTCAACCATACCTAGATAACTTACACTTAAAATCAACTAACAAGATGATTGCCTCCGATTTCCTTAGCTTTTTGGCTTTAGCCTCTACCGCGGTTCTCGCTAGTCCTATCAGAAATGAGACTGAACTTGTCGAACGCCAACTTAGAAATTGGAATTGTGGTGGCACACAGTACACGACAGCCCAGGTCCAGGCGGCCTGGAATAACGCGATCCATCTCACCGTGACGGGAGGAACTATACAGCGTGGTAGCTGTAAGTAATTGTTTATCGGCATTATTCCCATACCTAAGGATGGGATTTGGAAGCTGACTACATATCTTATTAGCCGAGTACCCGCACGAGTTCAGGAACGGCCAAGCTGGAAATCCCGAAGTCGACCCATCACCCTGTGCTGGATTAACGCTACGGGAGTTTCCAATTCTCGCTAGTGGAGCTCTGTACACCGGGGGCGACCCGAAAACAGACCGAGTTGTGTACGGGTCAAGCGATCCAAACAACGGGGTTTGGGAAGAATGCTTCCTAATGACGCATACCGGTGCTCGTGCTAGGAACCTGTTCGTCAAATGCACTTAGATACGAGGCTATAGTTCTACAAGATTTACGGATCGAAAATGTGTTAAGTTGCAATTCCAGAAATAAGGGTTATTGTGTAGGGGCTAAGAATTTGATATTATATACTTTATATAAAACTACTTTTGAAATTTTATTAGCTCTATTGTTTAGACAAGTCTTTAAGATTTTATTTCCTTGGAATTGGCATTGTATCGTTCAATAGAATAAAGGGGTAAGGATTAGTCATCGAGATAAGTCAGCAGCCTGCTGAATCAGAAATGTGGCACAACAATTGCGACAAGAGTTTTGAATACATAGTTAAATGCAAATTTAATACGATTGAGATATCCATTATCTATATATTGGAATCTTCAGACAGTTTTGACAGTCAAAACTGCATCCCGTAATAGTTAGGTGCCATATCATTTGTATTATGAAGTGTATGATTTTTTCAGAAAAGAGTTTCGAAACGAAATGAAGGGCACTTAGTAAGTACCTTCGTAATGGCTTAAGTAGTACATCTATGTTAGCTCTTGCTTACCTAACTGATAGCTAGGAGCAATGCACAGAGCTGACATAATCCTGATGGAGAGAATTACCTAATTGCTCTATGACATACGGAGCGATGCCCCTTCGGAAAATTTTCTTACTAATCCAATACCAATAGGCACATTCAAGGCTACACCCATATCATGATAATAAGTATAGCCAATGATTTAAACAAAAAAAATCTAATTACCTATATTGTCGCTATCCAACTAGGGAGGCTTAGGACTTATTCCAAGCGAACCTCAACCTAATAGAAAAATTGTCTTTATTAATTTATTACACAATTGTAATCTCAACTTTTGCGCCTTGGCTATACTGAAGAGCATAATTTTCAACTCTCCATTCACTTTCCGGAGCAGGCAAACGTGGCTGGGGTCTTATAAACTCCGGATTTCTCTTCCTCAAAATGCAGAAGCCTACTCGTTGGTACTTCTGTCCCTCCAACTTCTTCAGCATCAAACAGCCCCTTCTAGAAAACACTTCGGTCAAATCCTCAAGTATCGGCATACAGAAGATTTCATCGCCCGATTTTAGACCGTCGTCTTCCAGCTTGCAATCAGGCAGGCAATATAGACATCTGTACCGTCCTCAACACAACTCAACGTCCAAGCGCCATTTTCCTGGAGCTCGGTGCTAATTCTTGCAGCAATAGAAAATGCCCTGAGTTTAACGAACCCTCCAATCACCTCACCAAACATATCATTTGTTTTCGGCTGACAATAAGCATCATACATCGTACAAACAATTCGTGACTTGGAACCATCAAATGGTATTGGGTTATATGCCGCATGTTCCCCGAACTGCCAGAAGTAGCATTCAGAATTGTCTAAGGTGTCGACGGAAGCCCAAGACCAAGACGGGGCACGGAATACCTGAGGCCTACGGCTGATAGAAATCGACATAGGGGTTTATTGGCGTCTCTAGCATTATACCAACAAAGTTGATTGGGCAGAGAACCCTTCCAAAGGCCTCCTAGATAGGTGTCTCCTGTCGTTTTATGGTAGATCTGTGCTAGCCCAGAAAGAGCGGGTAGTTTATCGTGTTCGTATGTTAGGTCTCGCGTTGTGTAGAAATGAACAATCCGCCGCCACCACATCTCGGCCTTGCTTACATCTGGAGGTATCTTCGCTTGTTCGGCAAGTAGTTTAAGCCAAGTGGCTTCTCCGTCGGCAATACGCCCACATTCGCAAGTGTGATTTTGTTTACACCTCCAAGACACGTCAAAAGATCCAAAAGTCAAAACTCTTGGAGGCAGTAGATACTCCTGGTACGTCCAACCCCTTGTCTCCAGATCTGTCGGCGGATCTGAATGGCATTGCCTTTCTCTAATGTGTAAAAAGCACTCGTACCCGAGGTCATCGATAACCCTTATCTGATGGCTCATACGTCTGGTTGAAAATATCCCACTGTCCATACTGGTTGATATACTTGCACAGATTGTGAAGTAAGAGTTTCTGTAGATATCTGCCATGGCCGAGTTTTCTTCCGCAAAATCGATCCTTGTCTTCCTTGCATCTTCTTCCGAAATTCCGGGAAAGTCCTGTAGAATACACAATGAGTCGATCCATAGATAGCTCACAGACATACGTCTACAAATGGTCACTGCATCTTGGAACGTCCCTGGAAGATCTTCCCATGCAATTCCTCGCATATGGTTTTGGATTGTTGCAACTGTGCTCATCAATCGCTTGCATCGAGGATAGCCCTAACGGTGGCTTAGACACACATACGGTGCCTTAATGCCATTGATTTGGTCTGTCTCGAACAATCGGATTCGGTTTCGTTTTTCGCAGACGTCTAGTAATCTTTTAGGAGGCTTAATAGAACCTGCTTCTCCGCAGATATGCTGCTTCAGACATTGATGAAGCCATCTTTCAGCCTGTGTCAACGCAATATCTGAGCCAGTTCCCAGACTGTATTGAAGATCTCTATTAAAAAGGACATCCCTAATGCGAAAGGTAGGTTTTCCCTTTACGTCCCCGAGGAGTTGGACATATACCCATTTTCCCATAATACATAATTTTATTTCGCCCCGGCTGAATTGTCCCATAACTAGGTCATTAAGTATGGCGGCACGTTCAGCCTCATCTCGCGGTCCTTGAAACAATGCTGGCAAACATCCGTCCACGATAGCCAGAATGATCTTCTCAAGCACACGGCAGAGGCGACAGTATTTTTTAGCGGCCTCTTGAAAATGTATGTATTTAAGGCACTGGGGAGAATCTTGTATTATTTGGCAAGAACACATCCCGCCCCAATTACTTAATCCCTGTGCGATTTGGAGCATATTTCAACAGTCTAGCGAAAGAATATGGGTCGTTCGATGGTAATGATTTATTTCAATTAATTTGATAATTAGTAAATTTAGGGGTTTTCACATACCATGGTTCCGAGAGGCTTTTGCTCACTAACAAGGCAGTGCAGAGCGGCGGATTCGGGCGGAATGCTGCCTGATAGATACCCGGGCAGAACAGCGTTAGAAAAAGGGGAAGCTAACTTTACAGTGCTTGACTGTAACTAATACTGTATGAATGCACTGTCCTTAACGCCTTTGGTAAAGCGATTGATATTAGGTAATTTGGCATGTTAGTCAGCAACTGGCTGAATCAAAAAATGGCATAACAAGTCTAACTAGTGTTTTCTGATGTTCATTCTAGTTAAATATGATTGAAATATTTGTCGTTTATTTCTTGGCATTCTGAAACGACTTAAAATCTGGATAAGATGTATTTTAATCCTATGTCGTGCAGTGGGTAGGTAGATGTCATATCTATTGCCTTATGAACTGTATGGTCTAGTATTTGGGAAGGAGAGAAAGAAACGCAAGTGATGCTCGCCGACATTTTACTAATTGCTTAAGTAGTATTCATGCTTACTCAATAGTAGCTGAGCTAATCGAGGAACGATGGACAAAGCTGACATAATCTTAGTAAGGATGATTACCTAATTGCCTCGTGACATCCCTCCGAAAATTTTCTTACTAATACAATCTATGGGCATTACCTTTGCAACCACACCCATACAACGGAGCAAGAAATGAACCTGTTAGGTTCAATGATTTTGAAGAAGAATTGCATATAAAAAGAGAAGCCCTCAGCTTCGATGCTATTCCGGGAGAACCTCGGCCGAGTACGAAAAGCCTAGGTACCTAATGGAAAATGAATATTATTCTGAAGAGTGACAGAAAGATGAGGAATTTGAGAGAAAAAGATTGAATGCGTCATACTTGAATCCAAAACTGCACTGGTAGATAGTTCACAAGAGCTAACGGAGAAAATGAGACCAAAAGCTTATGTGTCGAAGCTAAGAACCCTCAACTCAAGCTCTCGAGATAGTAGTGCTAGCGTTCTTCTGCTTCCGCTTCTCGCACCTATGTACACTCATATAACTCTATTTACTACTCTTTATAAAGTGTGTAGTTCATAAACAAAGCTTGTTGCGATTGTTAAGTCAACAGGTGGACATCAAACAAGCCCACGAGCAATCTTGCGATGTCACCCGGGTAGTGCCCGAGATTGACATCATTCCTCCATACCAGTGATAAGAGTCGGAAATAAGATAATCATACTCCTACGTTAAGGAACTTAGATGGCCGTCTGATCTTTGATATTATTCTTTTAGTACAAGTTAGCACCAAGTACTCATGAAACAGCAGTGTAATAATCCGTAAAAAGTGAGCGATGCATACCCATTGCCCATGGCGAGTTCAACTGTGAAAGCGGTCACTTACAAAAAATGTATTAGGAACCGCCAGTCGCTTTACGATGAGAAGCTTCGTCGCATTCCATAGCTTTTAAATCAATATTCGAATGGTGCTAAGGAAGCATTAAGCCCGCGCTTCTATTCTTGGTTTTCTCTCCCTATCATCTCTCATCAACTTCAGTACTTCCCTTTACCCATCATACCTCTTGCCTGTTTATGTAAATTTTATCCTTGTTGAGGTAGGAGTTGCATAACCGCCTAAGGCACGTTTGTATATTATATCGCTGGTACATATATCTTATTTCTTTAATATCATGATAGTCAGCAGACAGTCCCATTCCATAAGTGTATGAGATTGTGTATATATGCAATACGCCACCGCCACGAATTATAGAGAAACACTCGAGTAAAGGTAAAAAAATATGCAATTTTTTCGACCGTGCTGAATGGAGCCATTGAGACGCAGTATCTGATTTGTCGTGGCACGAATCGCACCTCCTGCCTGCAAAAACCAAGAGAAAACCACAACGTGGCTATCTGGGTGCGTAATTTAACCTATGTAGGTATGATGGATATGTAGCCTGACATGTTTTTTCGTATTGAAGTTTTGGGCATTGAAATCAGGGAAATTGCATATACGTTGGCCTTCGCTTGACCATCGGTAGAGGATGGGATTCTATGCAAAACACATGGATTCTAAAGGGGGCGAAGAATTTCCCATGGGAGAGAATAAATAGATCGCCCTCCGTCCCTCGGGACCAGGCGCTTTCGATTATGAGACCAAAGCATTGAAACGAACGACCACGACACTTCAATTGATACCATTTTGCGATTCCATCATCTCTCACTCAAATTCGACGCAAGAATTACACTTATACACAATTCTTATAAGAATCCTACAAGAACATCCGACCATGTCTTCATCGGGAAGAGGCTCAAGGGCCACCTTCGTCGTCGCGCCCCCCGAGTCCATTAAAGCTGGTCGAGAATTCCCAATCATCATACAAGCCCCTGCCAACGAAGACAATGGCTCAATGGGGTTTCTCACGCTTCATTCTGTGACATCGCGTTCTAGTCGGCCCTCGGAGGCCTCAGAATACGTAAAGGGAAGCCTAGTTGGAAATTGGGACGTCATGTCGAATTGCCTGGATGCGATGGAGTTTAGGGTCAAGGTGACGCGACCGGGGAGCTACTATCTTCAGATACAGCTCTATAGCGAACCTAGAGACAATGGAGACGGAAGAGGTCTTACGGTGGAACATTTGGGCGGTGTGGAGAGTCAGAGGTTTCGGGTGCGCGAGAAGAGTTCTTCACCCAAGAATTCTAAGCGATGATGGGACACGAGTGCGAATCTCTGCTACAGGACTTGCTCACGACTTGGAAACGACTTAATGACGGTGCGAAAAATTGGGAATGGCTTGGTTCGGGAAGAATACGGCCCTTGCGGGCAGGAATAGAAAGGTAGAGAAACGCTTGCAATGGCGGCTTATATGGGTATCGTCTGGAACATTCATGTCTATGGCTCCTTTGTCATTACTAATTGTTAAAAAATAGACTCTTTTCAACATTATGTGCTTGAATCCTCAACTCGACGTGCTGATTCTCCTTATTGGAGTTGTGGATTGATATTGTAATAGGTACATACAATTTCAGTGATAGACCCCCTTAAAAACATGTTCTCAACATTGAATCGGGATGATAAGAAAGTCTACTTACGTGTGGCAATCCAATGGGTAGACTGAGATATTTTTAGATAATTGTAAAGGTCTCTGTTGCTCCTGATTCATTTCATCAATTCACGTCTGAATGATCGCGATGCAATGATTCATAAACGTTGGGTAAACAAATTGTAAGATAGTAATTTGATGGATGCAATTCTCGATCCTTTCTGGCAACCTAAGTGGTCAGCACAATTCTACATCCTTCTGCAAAATTCAAAAAGTAACCAAACTTTCCTCCTCGACAAATCTATTTTTATACGCATGGTGGTATGGGTAGGAATGCAATTGGTATCCAACCTGAATACCGCTTGTAGATATATTCTTCATAATGTGTCCTTGGTTCTTGATTAACAAATCTCTGTTGCAATGACCCCTGAGCTGAATGCTACGTGGAATATTAAATGTTTTACTACCATAGCATTGATGCCGAGAAAGGGTTGATACCCACAACCTAACGGGAACTAGCCCAATTTATATGTCCATACACGGGGTAGGAAATCGGATCCATTCAACGAGATCTGAGATCTAACCCCTCTGCCCCTCCATACCGTGTACACCTGGCACGCAGACCACAAACCCCGGGACACTCCATAAATCGTGATTGAAGGATGATGGCAGATGACGAGCTACATAATCGTTCCACGTAGGGGCTGGTTCTGTTTCGATCCTCGCACATTGGATTGTCTCGTATCAATGCGGCTCAGGGGTCTGGAATGGCTATAAAGGCATCAGCTGAGCATGATGAGAAAGCGGCTGATATACCCATCATCCCCGCGCCAGTTATAATTAGGTGTAGTTGATTTAAAAATGAATTAAGAAAGACCACGAGCTCGTCGAGAAGGCAGGCAACAATGCTCACGTCTCAAAGCCCGCATGTTTAATGTCTGAGTGAAATGGTGGGACGATATGCGAAATAGGGTCGATTTCCGATTGGTATCGGCGTCTGGTATCATCTTTTTCACATCGAATTCCGAAATGAGAATGATCTAGAAGTGTGTGAAACGTGTCAATTGAGTAGACCATTAAATCCGGTCTATGTTGGAGTTAGTAAGGCTCTATGGATTGCCCTTAGACTGGTAATTAGCAAGACCTCCACTATAATTAGCAATAGTGTGAGAGCTCCGGGAGGATTTAGAAAACAGGACCAAAATGGCTCGTGCAGTGCTAGATTGGCCAGTTATATCTGTTACTATCGAGATGGTGTCGATCCTCGAAAGGTGGTGTACTATGTTGTAGGAAGGGTGTTGTTAGATGAGGGACGCGTCTCTCTATCGAGAATTGTGCTTCATTTTGGAGTCATCCGAGCTGAAAACCGTCTCGAACTTGATATTGATGATTCAATGACGATGGAGAAGCCAATTGCAATAATTGACATCGTTGAATGAAAGAACGGAAGTTATGATTAGGTTGATTCAGGGGTAAAAACTTGGAACTTAAGGTTGCGGCTCGGAGCTAGCGCCACCTCGTCATCATTTTCCATATCTTATCGTTCTGTGGCTCAAATTCAGACCCACTAAAATTTTCTATCAATTCCGAGTTCATCACAACATCTGCGATCGATCCCCCACTATCTTCACAATTAACACATTTTATGCCGTTTTCGCCTTCCTTTGAACTGAAACCTCCCTTTCCAGATTGATAAAAACTCTACTTCACCATGTCCTCAATTAGAAACGCCGTTCAACGGCGTGTCCATCGCGAGCGCGCGCAACCCCAAGAGCGACAACGTCTCGGCCTCCTCGAAAAGCACAAGGTTCGTCTCACCCTCCCCCCTCTCTCCCTAACTCTGCGTCTGCCCCCTTCTCTCCCACATCCAACCCAAGCTAACACCACCTCCCAAAACCACAGGACTACTCCCTCCGAGCCAAAGATTTCAACAAAAAGAAAGCCCAACTCCGCGCGCTACGTCAAAAAGCCGCCGACCGAAACGAAGATGAGTTCTACTTCGGGATGATGTCGCGAAAGGGCCCGGGGCACGCCCTATCCCAAGGCAAGCGATGGGTCGGCACGGTGAACGGCGACCGCGGCAACAAAGCCATGGACATGGACACCGTGCGTCTGCTCAAGACGCAAGACATGGGGTACATCCGAACGGTGCGCAGCGCCGCGCTCAAGGAGGTAAAAGCGTTGGAGGAGAGGGTCGTCGGGCTAGGAGGGAGTTTAGATGAGGAAGATTGGGAGGGTTTCGATGACGGTGATGATGAAGAGCTGGGTTTCGGTGCGCCGAAGGCGGCGAAGGCGAAGAAGATCGTGTTTACGGAGGGTGAGGAGGAGAGGGAGGAGATTCTGCAACGGAAAGAGATGGGTAACGAAGAGGACGGGGATATGAACGAGGACGAAGACGAGAGCGCCGAGAAGAACCCCGAGAAGCTACGAGCCGAACAACGACAGAAACTCCTCGAGAAACTACAACGGAGGCTCCAAAATGCGCGAAAGAAGCTCAAGGTCCTTACGCGAACCGAACATGAATTAGAGTTACAACGGACCAGGATGGCTAAGACAGCTACGTCCATGAACGGCACCACTAAGTCCGGCAAGAAGTTCAAAGTTCGGGAAAGGAAGCGATAAACCATTTCAATGCCATCATCAAAAGGAGGAAGACGAGACGAGAGCGAGCATAAGTGGCGGCCAATGGAATCGGAATTTTCTTCCTTTTGCTCTCATTATTACAGGCGGCGTTCAGGCACCGGGTTCTCAGATCGTCTAGAGCTATGCGATACCCAGAAAGAAATAAACCTAATCCCCCATATACATATCCCAATTCGATTGATTCTCGAGCACCGACCGCCTTTCCCGAGCGTATATCGTGCTTGTGCTTGGTATCTGAAAAACCTCCCCCATTATGTCCAGCAGTCCAAGTGTAGAAGAGGAAATGACCTGCCTGCTTCATTAATATGTACTGCCCAACCAGACCGGGCCGTGATATGTAGTAGGTATAGGTAAAGAGGTAAAGATCCGCTGTCAGATATCCCTCCTAAAAGTCCATGTCATCTCTATTTGCTCCCGACTCCTCGCTCCTTGCTCCTTATTCCTTGCGCTTAATTTAAAGCTTTTCACTAGTCAAACACTTGCTCAAACCCACGATGACAGCCATAAGCGCCTTAAACGCCAGAGTGAGCGCCCAAATAACGCATTTGAATCCAAAGCTCAACAGCTTGATGATCGTTCGCGTCGTCCCCGGCAACTTCTCCTTATCCTTATCCTTGATATTGAGCTTGCCCCCTAAGCTACTGGCCTGGCTCTCCAGATCCAACTCTAATTCCTCGAGACGCCCGCGCTTCTTGCCGCTTTTCTTGTTCAGGATCTTGGCGCTGAGCCGACTGCTGCTCCGCCGGAAGTCGGAGTTGGAACTCGAGGTCCGAAGGTGTGCAGGGGGCGGCGGTTCGAAGTGCTCGACAAGCACGTTCTTCTCATCGATGTTGGCAACAAGTAGGAGCGCAGATACGACCACGTCGAGGATGTAATATGCCTCAACTTGACCAGCCACAAGCGTATCGAGTTCGATCCAGCCTTCTCCCGTGCCGTCCCGTGTGAGTTTCGCGATATGGTGCGGAGATTCGATGTGCTCGACTGTGTATTCCGTTCGGCTCCATGCCGGGGTACGTTCTATCGTTATGCAAAAGGGTGATGCTAGGGCTGGGTGTACTAAAAAGTAGTTCTGGCTGTCTTCGTCCCAGACCAGGCGTGCGCACTCACGTTCCGCGGCCATCACGGCTTGTATGTCATCTGGTCTCTCTAACGCTACCTTGGCCGCTCCAGTGGGGTATAAGAGCGCAACGAGACCATCGTTGGGCGGTAGGCGACGTGATGGTTCTTCCAATGTGGTAGTAAGAGCCTCTTGCCACGGTTTCGATTCAGAATCCCGAAGAGCACCGAGGAAACCACTTGACCTAGGACTCGTAGTTGGGTCTCCTCCTTTATAAGGTTTACTTGGATCGTGTCGGCTTAACGTCACATATGCGCTTGCCGATGTCGGATCTATCCGCATATGATAGAATGGCTGAGCGGAAGATGATGTTAAGTTATAGATTGGAGTATCCTTTTCAGGAATAAGTTTCATGCAGAAGGTTCTTCCTTCTACGGAAGAGGCCTTCCATCCATTGGCCGCTTTCCAGAAGTCACGGAGGTCCTCCGTTGTGCTCACGGTTGGGATAACAGGTGGGTCCTGGGGCCGTCTAGGCCACCGCTGTGTGGAACCTGCGCTGAGAGGGCTTCTCACGGGACTTCGAACTGGTGGACTGCGGGCTTCTGGCACATGAGATTGTCTGCTGATGACGGTCCGTGGTATGTGAGTTGGACTCGTCTGAGTTGGATAATACTCCTGTCGGTCAAATGGTAGAGTGTGATCGTATTGTGGGAATATTGAACGAATAGCGGGTTCGGCCGTCGTATATGATGATGATGGTTCTTCAAAAGGTCTCTTGGCAATTGAATTGCGGGACAATTCACTCTCACTTCTCACTAACGTACTTGTCCCTGAAAATGCCGTATCTGCTCGTGGTGGTACCTCAGATGCTGGTACTGGCCTTGATACTGAAGGCCCTGCTTGGTTCTGATAAAATGGATTATTAGAAGCCATCTGCGGTGGGGAAACCATCGACGGCGATCCATCGATGACAAATTCGGAGAGATCTTCTGGTGTCTGCCGACCATGTCGCGGAGGCGTCATATCTAAAGATGAGCCTTGCCCTCGGGACGAGGATCCAGCGCGTGGTCGAGGAGTGGTCTTCCGAGGTGGCGACTTAGATGTATTAGGGAAAAGGGAAAGCCCTCCTGGGGGTCCACTCGAAGACATTATTTCTTCCTGTCGCGAAATGTCGTTGTCTTTAATATCAAGCTTTGGTCTATGAATAGGAGAAGGAGTCGGAGTTACAAGGATACTTCCTAACGTCTTGAGTCGCAATTTGGCCTGCTACCGGGACATGGTCTCTTGTTCCATATCAAAACGGTAAAGAAGTAACTCGACGAAGCAGGTCACAACCTCATCCACGTGTCCTAGGGATCAGATCCAACTGTAGAGATTCGGATCCGGCAACCAACACACGGGATACAAAATTGGAAGGATAAAAACAGTAAAATTTCATTATTTTAGTTCGCGAGGCAAGGGAGACACGAAAATATGTTTATACTACCTACCTACAGCATACAGCAAGCGCTGATTGGACTTTGCCCGCCAACGGTCACGGAGCGCAAACCTCGGACGTACTACGCAGCAAGGTCCCAAGGCTATTTTGCTAAGCGCTGTGCACGCCTTTGGAGGTGGGGTGAAGCATCTCAACCAGCCACTGGGGGGAGGGTTGCGGTAGAAGCTTGCAGGCCACGGGCACTTGTCCCCTTGTAATACTTGCACACATTCTATCCTGGACGAGATGTGTGAAGAAAATTGACGGGGAGGGGAGAGATAATCTGATCTGATTTGCGCATCCGAAAATAGAATAATTGCTTGCAGGTTAGAAAGGACAAGCGAACCAATCAAGACAAGGATCACACTACATCTTAGCCGCCCAGCTCAGGAGCTCTAGCGAAAACGGTAACTGAAAAAAAAGGCTAGCACCTAATGAAGCGCGCGGGGTTGGGTCGAATTCGACATTGGAGATTCGGAACTTAGTCCCACAGGTCCTTGACAGGTCAAGCTAGTCATATGCGCGGCACATGGCAGCTGGAGACTTGAAGATAACCTGTAGCCATGATGTAGGTATTGCTAAAGATCCGGCGATGTTGCATCCCGCTAGGCGGTAAGATACAATGCCTGCCGGTGAAACTTTTGGATCTTGAATAGATCTTCAGTGCAAAAGTACCGAGCGCGTTTTTCCTCAGCTCGGTCTCCCACGATAGTAACAACCACTCAGCTCGGAACGTTGTCACCTGTTTGATCTACACGGAAGAGTGATGATGGATGAAATAAATGAAGCATAAGATTTTACCAAATTGCTATCAGAGCCATTGCCTAGAGGGCAAGGTGATGAGAAGATCAATTGGGCACATTGCGGCCGGAGATTATTAATGAATGTGAAAGCGAATGTGAAAGTGAATCTCGAGCGTGAGATGTGAGTGTGAGATGTGAGATGCAGGAACAAAATTAAAAAATGGAGATGCAAACCCAGAATTTCCGGTCACACCCGAATTTCCCATTCCAGAATCCACGTGACCTACTTTATTAAGCGATACTCAGACGAGTTTCGGCTTACTAATATGTTACATAATACTTTACAATTATTTGGATGTTCTACCCCTTGATTCAATGTTAGCATCTTTTCAGAGCTACCCTATGAAATCACTTCTACAAAGACAATCCAGTCTAGTCTATTAATCATAAATTAGATGTCACGTTTATTCTTGTATGAATACGTACTCCGCATGAATGATACTGGGTGACAATCTTCGAGGAACGTTTAGGTATGGTTAATACCTATGAAGGGGGAGATTGCTCATCCCTTTTAATGGATTCTATAAATACTTTTTTTGACCATGATCTCTTGTTAATTTACTTCATATAGAGATTCATTGGCTATATCTAGAGCCTATAGGTATTAGAGAGATACCACTAGGTACTTAGAGATGGTGGTTAATGAGCTTACGTAAGACACACAGAATAAACGGAAGGCATATTGCCTCGATTATTTTATGAGCTATCTTCGCCCTCCGTGATGAAATCCGCATGCGTATGCGGCTTCAATAAGTCTGCAATATCCTTCATTCCACGACCCAAGGCAATCTGATACGGCACCTTACCATCCCCCGTCACGATATTACAATCGGCCCCTTTCTCGATCATTGCCTCTATAGCCTCGTCAAGATTAAAATAGTAGCGGACCGCTTGCTCGAGAGCTGTTTGTCCATAGGAGTTTTTCAGATCAACATCCTCCTTGGACATGAAATTTAGCAATAGCCTAGTTATTTTGAACTTCCGCTGTACACGACCATGTCTTTCAATGGTAATATGTAACGCCGTATATCCTTCAGGGCTAAGCTCGGTAGGGCTACTTCCCATTTTCAACAGTGTCCCGACAGCAAGAATGCGACCAAATAGGCAGGCCAGGTGAAGAGCGGTCATCCCATAAGAATTACGCTTATCGACGGGGACACCTTTGCTGATAAGATATTCTGCGAGGATGTCGCAACCGCCTGATGCCGCTAGATGTAGAAGCGTGTTGCCGTCGTTATCTTGAAAGTATCCTTCATGGGACTCCCTATGGTCCTGATCTATCAGTCGAATTAGACGGTTTTGTGCCCAATAGAACAGGCTTTCCCAGTTCACTGCGCGGATCTTGTTTACGTAGCCTGCTTCCATATACTTCCAGGTCCTTAATATTCGATATGCTTGAGTTTCTGTGGAATTGCCCATATCTCTTACTGTTAATCGACTTATGGTCGTATCACAGTAATGCAGAAGATCCGGAAACAGCTGAAACCAGCATCTGGTATGAGGATAGAGGAAAACCTTTTCCGGCTCATACGGGTCAGGGTCAAATCCCATGACTATAGCATGTTCTTGTAAAGCCCATGAAACATTATAAAACATTTGCAAAGGGAAGTTGTCGTGTTTTAATGCGATCCAGGCTTGTTCGGTAAGGTTTTCAGCGGCATATTTAGATATCCAATTTAGACATGAACCTTTTCGAGAGGTTTGGGGGGCCGATGGATCATTTGGCTTACATCCGTGCAACATAAGAGCATGGATACATGAGCGGATTATCGTCAAATGCCCATGCATAAGTAATGTGTCCGTGTCTGCGAAGCCGAAAATCCGATGTCCATTTTGCAAAATGAATTCACGCACAGTCTCATGAATGAACTGAATTCTACCGCTCGATATTTCAATCAAGCCTCTAGACAAGTTCCGAACGAGCCGCTCAGAACGATCTTTATCAACCGCAATCTCTAGATCGGATAAAAGCCTCAATTCAGTTCGAGGCTTGTTGCTAATGATTGAGTCAAGGTCCGCGGCACTCAAACCATCGGTGGAGAGTACTTGCTCTCTCTCGTTTTCCTCCAGCGAGTTTTTCTTCAGTGACAAAATCATCCAATATATCAGATTTCGGAATCTTTCGAGATCATTTCTCGGTAGAGACTCGATGAGATTGTTAAATACAGCCTCGAGATCGGATGGGACATCGCAAATGCCAGATTGTATTTCTGATTCGGAGCGGCCGTTGTCAATATCCCGTATGATCATGCGAACCACCAAAACAACCCAGAGAAAAACCCCCTGGGATTTTTTAAGGATTATAGACCGTAGAGTGTCGATGGTCTCCTCGTCCGCAAGGATCCCGTACGGGATCTTCGCCTCAAGGAATGTGACAATGTCAACTTTATTAGCTTGTTCCATAATAATAGTCGGACAATTAGGTAATGTGATGTTTGGATAATGCCGGCAAGATATACAAACATCCAATAATCGTCCAGCATAGAAAGCATCACTGGTAACTTCTCGGAGGAAAGAGGCAATCTCTCTAGCGTCATGCTCTCCACACTCGTCAAGGGCGTCAACGCAGATTGTGATGCGGGTTCTGTACTCCGTATCTACTAAGCACTGCCTGGTTAATTGCTGAAGTTCCTCAGGTTCTAGTGTCCAAATTTTGGTATTGGTGTTTTCGTAGTGAGATACGATCACCTCCTCGAAAACCCTGCTATGCGATAGAAGCTGTAGTAGGATCGACCGGAGCATCCCAGACGTATTATGTTCAAGCGCAGAGCCCCGAGCATTGGAATAAAAACTTATTACCAACTGTGCATCTGTAGCTTCCAATCTGATGCGCCGAATGATTTCTTTCATTATAGTGGACTTTCCTGAACCCGGGATTCCTTTAAGCCACATCATACTATGAGTAGTCTGGACGTTATGCCGGCCCCTCCAATCCATGTAGGCTTGGTGATTGAACACCCACTGGCATGTATTCCGCAAAGGAGATTTGATAATGTTTTGTCGATATGACATGCCGTCGAATTGCAGGGCATTTTTACAGGCGATAACTTTGAAATGACAGTTAGAATCCCAGTCATGATACTTGACCTACTGATTATACATTACCTAGCTCTTGGCTATAGAAAAAGCTTCCAAAGCCTGGGACGTATGAAGAGGCAGGATTCTTTCGTGTTGCTAGTCTAGCTAGTTCGCGGCCTACTTTTTGATAGCCTGGGTCTGTACGGTCACGATATCTACACATATCCATATGATTTGCGGGTATAGATTCAGCGTGTTCTCGGGGGTCGTCTAACGTAGATGAAATGTCTGGAACGACCTGTGCCTGTCAGAATAATATTCCTGGATCTATAAGCCTTGATAATATCATCATTACCTTCTTGTTGAGAAGGCCAATGCCGATTCCCGAAAGGGGCTGAGCTTCTTGAAATGTTTTGACGGTAAACTGTAATCGACCCCATTGCGAGATGAAGGATTCTCGTGATAGTTCCAGTTCCGGGGCGTCTATTCCTAACGCCCGTATCATACTCTCGTTTGAGTCGAATCGTAATAGTGTGCTGCCGAGGCTGCGCACCACCTCTGCTATTGAAGCAAAACCAGGACTACCTCTGTGCGGCGTACCCAGGAAGATAACTGCTTGGGTGCTTTGTAAGATATTCTGGAATTGTGTTTCATCTGACGTCTCGCATCGACGAAGAACCTGCGAGGAGTTAGATGATAGTGATTATTTGTCAATTAGAAAACAGAGCAGCTACTTACCTCTTTCACGATCAATCCACCCAAAGAATGCGCCACAAAAATGATGCCTCTACCGTGTGGACGATTTCGTTCATACTCATACATGAAATCCTTCGCATGCCCAAATAGGTTGTTCTTGCTTGTTGCAGCATAACTCTTAGTTACCCAACTATCATATCCCCAAGTTAAAATACGCGCGTTGGGGCATTCCTCGGGAAGAAGGTCTACGGGCCAATATGTTCCTTGTTCTGAAGGTTGGTAAGTGGAGGTTGAAGCTTCAACTGGTGTGTCTGAGGGTGTTTCGGGCCCAGTTATTGAGTCGGCGTGTATCGATTTTGAGCCTCTCTTATGTAGCTTAGGTAGGCGTAGTAGTGATAGTGATCGTTTAGGTTTGTCGGATGAGATATTTTGATCGACGCTTTTTTGACTACGCCAAAACCATGTTTTTTTCGGGTGTCCTTGAAGTCCATGGATGAACACGATACTAGAGAGGGGTTAATATTAGCAGCTAATCCATAAACACATAACAGGGATATTATGTGACGTACTCTACTTCAGGTGTCCTTTTTTCTGGTTCATAAAGAACCGTCAAACCCGTCCCTGAGACATCCGATGTCTTCATTATGAAATAAAGGCCCAGAACCGTAGATGGTACAGAACCAAATGGATCGCAAAGGCGAGCCTCTAAGAGGGTCACCTTGGAGATAATCGCCCAGCATCTTGGAAATTCTAGGACCTAAGTTTAATCCATGGATGTAAGTAAGGCTCTGGGGGGCGCAGTAGCTCTCGGTTAGCTTTATGATAGGCCATGTGAGTGGCGCAAACGCGACGATGTATCCAATGAGATCACATCCCGATTCGGATACCTGCTCCACTCGGATGCCGTTGCAACTACGCCAGAAGGTCCTCATTTTGATTTCAAGTCTCAAGAATACCTCCAATTTTATTCTAGATATTCTATTCTCAACGAACGATCAGAGTGCAATTTCTCAATCAAGATACATAGTAGGCATTCAAGTAAGTATCTACTTAACTTCAAATCTAGTTAATACACGGAAACGAATACTCTATCCCATCCTTATCCCATAAACCCCGCATCCTCGGCCACCCCACCAAGTCTAAGCCACGGAAGCCGCCGAGGCTGTCGCTGCCGGCACCGTGATAGTGGTCGTCGTTGTCCCAGCAGCCGCAGCGTCACCGAGCAGCGGCAACGTAATCGTAGACCCTGCCGCCGCGGTTATCGTCATGATAGCAGCATCAGATGTCACGGCAGCCTTATCAGTTGCGGGCGCCGATGAAGCTGGAGAGCTCGTAGCCGCAGGGGCTTCGGCGGCGGGAGCCTCGGCTGCTGGGGCAGCACCAGCCGGCGCGTCCTGTTGGGCTGGAGCGGGGACGAAAGCAGCATCGGCGAGCGGGATCGAGGCGACGGTTCCACCGGATACGGTGTTTCCGTCAACACTGGAGTTCGTGGACGCGGCTCCTTTCGCGTAGTTGACGATCTGCTGGTCATCGGTTCTGAACCTGGTTAACGGGATGATCTAAGAAGAGGTATGGTTGACTTACGGATTAACGATCATGACTTGTCCTTCTTGACAGTGTGGCCCCGTTGCGCAGTATAAGAACATCGTGTCTGTGCTGGTCACCGGCATATTGAATGTGCCAACTGTCGTCTGTCCATCTTGAAATGGGATATGTCCGCTATGGATGGCAGTCGCGACAGTGGCCTGGAGTGGTTGACAAGGTGAGTCCTGGGCGCTTTGGGTCACGGTATGATTGCCATTGCTGAACTGGAACTGTATGATATCGCCAACGGCTGCTGTGACCGTGTTCGGTACGAAGGTATCTTGCTGTCCGCCAACGACAACGGGAATTATTCTGTTTGCCGCATTTACTAACGACGTTGTTAGTATAGAGTAGTAAAGCAAAGTGGTTACTAAGCCAAATCTTACTCTTAAACCCTCCAACATCAACTGAATCCTGTCTTGATATTATCCGAGAAGGTAGTGCATTGGCGACTACTGCGAATAAAACGGAGCTAGCAAGCAATAACATCTTCGGAACTGGATGATTATGGCAGCTTTAAGGTAACGAGGGACTGAATATATCGAAATTTCCAACAAGCTTCGCTTGTCTATTAGAATGGAACGTATGATTACAAAGACGCCGCTCAACGGTTACCTGCTCTACAGGAGATGTGGTAGAAGGAAAAGACAGACGGAGGTTCGATCGAATACTAAAGGGATGTGACTCGATTGCCGAGTCGGGTGGGCTCGCACGATCATATATGTTACGCTATCCAAGATGACTCGTCATTCGGTATCATTGACTAAGGCTAATGCTGTTTTGACAACCGCGTAGGTCTCGGCGTAACAGAGCCTTCAGAGCCTTCATGGTGGAGCAGTGATGCCCCTTCGTTTCCCTAAGGAGTTCCCAACCTCTCTATACCAAAGCAGGCAGCGAACTCATGCGCCACATACGACGCAAATTGGAATAGAGGTTTTGTATATGGCGAAATGTGCCAGTATGTGGGATGCATATTTTCACCAAGCTCTGCAGTCATTGGTTCAAATGAGAATGTATGGTTCGATAAGCCCACCATTTTCGTATCGTGAGGCTCTTTGGTAGCTTGGCTTCACCTCGTCTCCCATGCGGACAAGCCTTGGCAGGCTATATAGGTCTACCCCTGATGGAGATCCTAAGAGATCAACCAGTACCCAGTAGCACATCAGAAAAAGTTTCTATTGGAGCCGAAGGGATCCACGTGGTGTCGTAATCTCCAAGAACTAAGGCTGAGTTCTGTTGTTTCTGATGTTCGTCGACTCGCCTTGGCAGCTTGGCGGGTGATGGGTGTTGTTTCAGATCGACTTCAGATGGGGCATCTGAAGCATCCATCCCACCAGTTCGATGGGATTATTATATTGATTCGGCGCATCTACGCGGTACTTATCCATAGATGAAATTGTTCCATCTAAGAATGCACTAGCTTTAAATATCTATGAAGTTGAAATGTCAAATGCTGTGTCGTTTGGCCTGGAGTCTCTGCCCCCTTTATCTACTTCCTACCTAGGTACCTACTATACAGAAGAGATTTATTTCTTCTAGCATTCAGGTAGTCACGGTATTTCAATAACGGAGAGGCAAGAGCTCCCTACGACACGGAGAAACAACTTCATCGTATCCACTTACCGAAACCTAAGGGCTGGTGGTCGGCGTAGAGTCTCGGCCCCCATCCGGCCCCACTTCGTCTCCGATCTTCGGCATGCTCAAACGGGGATTTCCGAACACAATCTCTAGTGTCAGTTTAACACTTCTCTAGGCTGAATATCATCCTACTCATCTCGAAAGTCATTCATTCATTTATCACTCTTCTAGTACCTAATAAGTAACCAAAACCATCACCAGTACTCTCACTTTCTGGCTCGGTTTATTCATCGTGCGCCTCAGATCCTCGACTTTGTGAACCTACTAGGCACCTAGGCACCTAGGTACTGTAACACCAAACATCGTAGCCTTACTTGAAACATGCGACGATAGAAAAACATTTCATAATAATTTAACTCATATACTCCTCAAAACATAAGCTTGAATTAATACTTTCTATATCCCAAGACATCTACAATTCTTCTCAGGCATAGCCCAATATGCCGCACATAGTTGTACTAGGGTACTCCCCCCAAAACCCCACGTAGCCGTACCAACCCACCCTAACCCACTCCCACAGCGCCGGCGTAATCGGCCTCAGCTCCGCCCTCCGCCTCCAAAACTCCGGACATACCGTGACGATCGTAGCGCGGGACTTCCCCTCAGGCTCGGAGACCATCGACCCGCAGACGCAAATCAACTACACATCCCCCTGGGGCGGCGCACACAACCGTCTCGTGCCGCCAACTACCCCCTCAGAGGAACGCGAGCACGCGATGAGTCTACGGACCTTCGAACACATGCGCGCTGTACAGGCGCGCTATCCGGAGGCCGGGATCACGTTCATGAAGGGGATCGAGTACCTCGAGGCGCCCAACGACGCGTACCTTGCGCTGAGCGAGGAGCGGGCTAAGACAGAGCTGGGGATGCGGGGGTTCCGGTTGCTGGGGAAAGGGGAGTTGCCGGAGGGCGTGAAGTGGGGGTGTGAGTATGACACTTGGTGCGTCAATCCTATGGTCTACTGCGCTTTTCTGTTACGTCGGATTGCGATTCTAGGAGGGAAAGTTCTACGTAGGGAGGTGAGGGATCCGAGGGAGATTTTTGCGTGGAGTTTTGAGGCGGGGCCGGTTGATGTGCTGGTGAATGCGTCGGGGATTGGGTTTGGTGATGAGAATGTGTTTATTACCAGAGGTAGGCTGCCCTTCAGTGGAGATTACGCAGAGGTATGTCTGAAGGCTAACGGCAGAATAGGTCAGACTTGTCTGGTAGCTAACCCATGCACCGCGACTGTTACGCGGCAGAACGCAGACGGATCATGGACGTTCTGCGTCCCCCGGAACTTTGACGGTGGCACTATCATTGGCGGTACCAAGGAGCCTAATAATTGGGATCCGAACCCGTCCGCAGAAGTGCGCGAGGCCCTCTTACGAAAATTCGCGGCGACTTACCCTCAGATTCTTGGCCTCGACGGCAAGTTTACAGTAATGAAGGACATCGTAGGTCGACGGCCGACTCGTAAGGGTGGTATACGGTTAGAGAGGGAAACTGTTGGCGAGAACAAGACCATCATCCACGCCTATGGCTTGGGGGGGCGTGGCTACGAGTTAAGTTGGGGGGTCGCGGAGGGCGTCGCGCAGCTGCTAGCGGAACACTTAGAATCCAGTACCTCGTGGTATAATGCCCAAGCTGGGGAGGCAAAGCTCTGATTTCGTCATTAATACGGGTAGGTACCTAGATAGGGGGGCAGGTAGGTGCTCATTGGAAACTGGAAACTGGAAAATGGGGGAAACTGTTTGTAAGGGGTACATATAATATGGATAGCCGGCTAGGCCGGTATACTGAGGTTACGCAGAACGAATGCAGACAAGCCGCCATAACTGCAGATCTTGCATGATATTAGGATTGTCAACTGAGTCAAAACAAACGCCCCCAAGCCACTTACAAGCAACGATCACCAATGAGATGATGTGTGCGAAGTAAATAGATGACTCCGTGCTCAGAGTAATAGAGCACGGTGAAGAATCAAAGGGATCTGCACCAGAGTGGTTTTTTCTCTTCTACAGATTCTCAATACTTATGTTACCGGTAAAAGTTGCCTTATAGAATGAGACACTTCTTTGATATCCGCTGCAGAAACCCGTGTGTTTGCTCCAATAGGAAACTGCAAGTCAACCTGAAGCAAGAGCAAGATTAGCCATTAGGCATCTAGATAGGTGCCATCTCATAACCTTTAATCTATAATTGATTCTGATAGTGACACCTTCTAGCCAGGAAAAGTACCTAATATCCTCCTGTCTGCGCCAATCTTTCTTAACTCTATCCCCAGACTTTCTTCCCATCTACATCATAACTCACCAACCTACCCAAACCCTCCCAACCCAGTAAAAATGTTCCACTTCACCAGCTTCACCGGCCCCAACAGCGGCTCCGCCATGGCCGACCAAATGGAAGCCATCAACCTCTCGAACCAAGCCTCCGCCGCCATGACGCAAGGTCGGTTCGGCGAGTCCATCACGCTACACCAGCAAGCCCTCGAGCTCAAACTAAAATCGAACCCCGAGCTCTGCGTACGCACGGGAATAACGTACAACGGTCTAGGCGAAGCCCTGCTCCGCGCCGGCCGCCTCGAGGAAGCCGACGACGCTCTCTCCAAGGCCCTGGCGATCCGTGAGAAGGAGGGCCCGGACCAGGATATCTCGGCTACCCGCGATAACATGGGCCAGTTGCGGGAGGCGCAGGGCCGGTTTGCGGACGCGAAGGAAGTGAGGCTGAGAGGCGCGGGGAAGAAGATGATTATGTGCGGTTACTATGACGTGAGTTATTCCTCTTGACTGACACTATTGTGACTGGACATCAAGTCTATGATGATGAATGTCCTTTCGCTAACTAAGTGAGGTAGTGTCCCACCCACGCAACACTCGGTCTGAATAAGTTGAGTGCCTGCTCCGCTTGTGAATCGGTATTTTATTGTTCCAAGTCTTGTCAGAGGAGGGACTGGGTTAAGCGACACAAGCCTTTATGCGAAGCATATCAAGCTGTCTTGCAGGCCACCAAGGTACCCGATACAAAGAGTACCGAGCAGGCAGATTCTCAATCACCCGATAAGCAGAGTAAATAGCAGCCCAGCCCTTAGAAGACAACCTTCGAATAGGAAGGTTAGGATCAAATATTGTGCTGGGAGTTGAGTCCCCCGTAGTTAGAACTAGGCGATAATTCTAGTTTAGTACTCGGTTGAAAGAGTAGCATCATATGAATTCTAGCTCTTTCATTAACCCTTTTCGACCTCTTTTCTGTTAGCCTTTTCTTGCTGGCGTTCCCTGTAGATGTCCATCCATCATAGTAAGACTTCAGTCAAGGTAGTAGCTATGCAGGACCAGGATATATGCGTCTATGGTGTCAAAGTTGTCCCCCACAACACTTCAGCTCCCCAATCCCCGGACCCCTTAAACCAGGAACGTCCAGAAACTGGGGTACACGAACTCCTCCTCGAATATCCGTCTAACCTGCTCAAGGACGAATCTCTCAACCTTGCCCACGTTTTTGAGGCTTTGTTTAGTTCCCTCCCTCTGTCCAATCTCACTCTCAACCCTAACCTCCTGCAGCAAGCTTCCTAGTTTTCCCTTCCGCTGTATCCTCGGACCACTCGCAGAATTCGGCCTCTCGCTCTCCCCACCCTCATGCTCCTCTTCCTCATCGTCATCCCGTCCCACAGCCGCAATCGCATCTTCAGGGCTCAGAAAGCAAAAGTGTACTCTCTTCCTAATATACGCGACAACCCCCACCCCATCAAACGTAAGCCCCGTGATATTTAACTTCACGGGTATGCCGACAAAGCTCGGCATTGGATAATCGAGTAATATCTCAGCCGTCAGCATAAGCTTGATATCGCCCGCATACTTAATGCGGAATACGGCCTGTAAGTCATCCACCCTAGGCTCGTAGAATTTCTTCGGTTCTTCGTCCTCGTCCGCGGCCCCGTTACTGTCGTCGCTAGAGCTGTATACTGCTGTATCGCTCTGGGTGCGTGATGAGCTCATGGGCTGGGGCGGGTGCGCGAAGCCGGCCGCCGTATCCCTAGTAGGCGGCCTTGACGCTCCGGCGGATGTGGGCGCGAGGGTTGATACGCTATGTTTCTCCCTAAGCGGGTGTGGTAAAGGCGCTAATGTCCCTGGCGTTAGAGAAGGTGTTGGAGGGGGGTCTGTCATGGTAATGGAGCTTTGCGACGGATGTCTGCTGTGAGTTCGGCTTAGCGGATGTCTTCCAGGTGGCGGCGAATGAGTGCCGCCCATTTCTAGCCAGCCATTTAGGTGTTGCGCCCCCGCCACAGCCGCTAACGGTGTTTGTGTACCGGACCAAGGAGTCGCAAGTTTCGATTGGAAATAGTGCATATTAGCGGTACCTCCAGGTATGCCAGGTGTCGGCGCTCCAAGTCCTAAGAAAGGATTGCTGATATCGGGTGTTCCTGGTGCACTTCGCAACCCAGCCACATGAATGTGTGGCGGATACATACCCTCTACATTGTAAGTACCCGTCCCGCTTCTGTCCCTGCGCCCGTCCCCACCTCTTCCTTCTAATCTTCGAATTTGGTCCGCTCTTCTCTTGCGCTCTTGCATCCGAATCGCATCTGACACATCCTCCGCACTGACATGCCCAGCTCTCTCGTCCCGTTCGCTCTCCTCGCCCTCCCCGTGGTCATCCTCTTCGTCATCAGACACGTCCGGATTTTCTTCGTAAAAGTCCGGCAGTGGATCACATATATCCTTTAGCACAACGCTTGGTGGTATATTACCGAACGCGAAGTCGTGGACAGTGACGGACTTGATGAAGCGCGGCAGCGGCACCGACTGGAACTTAACATGGATAAAATCTCGAATACGTTCAGCCAGTGCTGCTCCGTCCGGACCGCCTGTCAACGTTTCCCAGTTCAGGTCTATTGACATGATGGTAGCGACCGCGGCGGTGTATTGTCAATTACTATGGTTAGTGCTATCGTCATTTCATCGTTATTGAAGAGCTATCATATCTCTATCTCACGACATGCTTGTGAAATGAGGGTAAATGATATCATTTCTAAAATGGTGGAATCATGAATCTTCGTTTGAATTCGATGAAATTGGAATGTTTTTTTAAGGTTGAGTGAATGAAGTAGCAGCAAGCTAAAAATGTACCCGTGGACAAGGAAGTCGGTAGATCTTAGCGCCTGTGGGTCTCAGCCGTACCACGTTCCAGGGCTCCCCCAGGGCTGTCATTGCCGCCTAATGGCATCCCACCTTGTCATGCGATGGGTAATGTGTATCTTTTGATGATGTATCTGGCAGGTTTACCCTGAGTTTACGAAGGGTTATTGTGTCGCTCATGGTCCTCGCCCACATTCCTTATTAAAAATTTCCTATCGCAGTAATTCCGACGTTTCCGGCGCTAATCACCTATAAAGTCCGTTAAACCCCGTTAGCTCCTAACTCCACAGTATTTGATTGATGGCATTTAAGATAAAAGTGGGTTTTTCCACCAATTAAATCACTCTACAAAACTGGCCCGTACGCAAAAGGGAGCTTTTTGACAAGATTAAAAAACTGATTCTTATTAAAAAGGACCCTCGAGCGCACAAGCCACACTGGCAAACTGGATTATATAAGCAAATTACTTAATTAAGGCCTTGGGACCTGAACCTGATATTGAACTTAAAGTCCCTGAACAGGTCCCAGACTTGTTCAACGATCCAGGTCAAGTCCTAAACCTATTCAACGATCCAAGTCAGGTCTTAAACCTGTTTAATAATCTAAGTCAGGTCTTAAACTTAACTTATAAATATTCGATTAAATTAATTAAATTAATTAAATCTTAGTTAAAAAAAGTTAAATATAACGTTTAAAAAATTAAAATAATTAAAAAAACGTGGGTTAATTAATTTTTTAAATGAAATTAATTAATTAAAATATAATAAAAAAAATATAAATTAATTTTAAATGTAATAATGTTAATTAATCGGAAAAAAAATACGAATTAAATAAAATATATTTTAATAAAAATTTTTATATATACGTAAAATAACTCGGATTTAAATTTTATTTATTTTATTTTTTTATTTATTTTATTTATATATATATTTATATAATAAATTTATTATAATAATAAATAAATAAATAAATAAATAAATTAAAATTATTTTAATTTTAAATTTATTTAAAAAAAATTAAAAAAAATATTATATATTATTAATATAAATTAATTAAAAATATTTTAATATTAATTTAAATAAATTTTTAACGTTTATATAATATAAATTTAAATTTTTTAATTAATTATTAATAAATTATTTATATAAATA